>JAJOOE010005612.1:0-34637 GCA_036250405.1 Solanum raphanifolium
CCCCCCCCCCCCCCCCCCCCCCGCCCCATTATTTAGAGACTCTCACCAAAATTTCAATATGAGTACTTATCTTGTTATGTTCTAACTTCTGCTAGTGACAAGTTTTACATAACATTTTAAAAAGTTAATGACAATTAATTAAATTGTATCGATATAATTGGAAAGTGTAATTTTAGTTATAATTAATGTCTAGTGAGCTACTAAAATTCAATACAAACATTCATCTGGGCATGTTCTAGCTTCTACTAGTCACGTATCTTACATAACATATTAATTAATAGAGTTTATTTTTAAAAAAATTAACAAACTTATAATTTACAAAGCTTTAATAATTTATCACTTACATAGCTAACTTACTCTGAATTTTAAAAGTTGAAAGTCTAACAATCTAACTTTACAAGGAATTGAATTTAACAAACTTACAATGTCCAACACTTTCAAAAAAATTATTTCTTACTGAGCTAACTTACTTTGAAATTTATAAAGTCTAACAATCTAACATTTATAAAGAATTAAATTTTAAAAATAAAAAAATGTAATTAAAAATCACAACTTAGATATTTCATAATATTTTTTTAAAAAAAATTATCGTGCCGTGATCTGTTCCATCCCGTAAAATAGGTAGATCGGGACGGGACTATCGATTTTGACCCATCTGTCCTGGTCCGGGATAGGCCCATTCCCAGCTCAATCCCTACCAATGTTGTTCTGGACCCGCCCCTTTCGCCCCTATCCCTTTATGAGATTATACTGAGTAGTGAATAATGTTGTTGTATATTTCTATTTCTTTCCTTTCCAAATATAACACATAATTTAAAGAGCAACTTACAAAAATGACTATATTTATAGGGTTATTAAAGTACAATAGCTATAAGTATGGTATTTATAAAAAATTGACTACAATTTAACTTTTTTTCTAGCTATATTATTGTATATGTTTTTTATTTTTCTATTTATACACTAATACAGTTTTAATTACAATGAACTAAATAAGGAAACTGTATTAATTGTACAATTCAAATTAGTATCTTTATTTATAAAATTTAAAGTATTAATATATCAAGGATACAAGTATTTGTAAAAACTTAATGTATTAATATATTAAACAAGATAAAGTATAACAATTTAGCATATGAACACGATAGTTTGAAAAATGAATACATTGTTGTTAAACAAAAAATGAATACACCAATATAGTATACATATGAATACATTGTTGTTAAACAAAAGATGGATATATTTGACAATACATAAATAAAATAAAAAAAGGAAAATAACAGAATGTGTAGATAGCAAAAGTGTGCAAGTATTCGGCTGTATAAAAAAATGAAAAAAACCAACAAACGTCAATCTCTTTTTGGTCAAGTTTTTCTTATAATACTTGAGGCTTGGTATTGACTCGTGTATTTGTTTATAAAAAAAATTGTATTAATGTATCCAATTATACTTGTATTGCCTAATTAACCTTTCAAATTCGATAGATTACTTATGTATCCAAATATACTTGTATTCACAAATCACCATTTCAACTTGTGTTAATATTAGAATACAAGTATCTATGTATATAACTATTCTACTATGTACAAATTTGACAATCACACAAACCTCAATCTCTTTTTGCTCATGTTCTTCTTGTACTACTTTTTTTTTTATAACTATAGCCATTGTAATGTAGAAACAAATAATTCTTCAATCGAAAGCCTATAAAAATAGATGCAATATATATGTATACAAATATGATCTTCATAAAAACGAGGAGAAAATCAATCAAGCGATATCTAATGAATTCAAATTACAAAAATTGCTCCTAGAATCATCAAAAAGATCTTAAATTGGAAGAAATTTGGGAGAAAAATACAAAAATTTTGTGATATAGGAAGATTGATGAAAGGGAAAGTATTAATGAGGGTAAACATGGGGAATCACCATTTCAATTTGTGTTAATATTACAATACAAATGTCTATGTATATAAGTATTCTACTATATACAAATTTGACAATCAAACAAACCTTAATCTCTTTTTGCTCATGTTCTTCTTCTATTTTTTTTTATAACTATAGCCGTTATAATGGAGAAACAAATAATTCTTCAATTGAAACCTTATAAAAGTAGATAAAAATATAAATGTATACAAATATAATTTTCATAAAAACGAGAAAAAAATTCTATTAGAAGATATTTCTTTTCCTCAAAGATAGAACCAATGGTCCATTTTATTAAACAAAAGGAAATGATACAGACTTGGTTTCAGCCCAAGTAAAAAAAAAAAAAAAAAAAAAAAGAAGAACCAAACGTAACAAGATAGCAAAGACAAAATAAAATAAAAAAGACAAAAGCTCTAAACAACCATCGGAGAAATGAGAGGTCACCGGAGAAGATAATGAATTCAAATCACAAAAAATGATCCTAGAGTTATGTAAAAGAATCTTAAATTGGAAGGAATTTGTGGGGGAAATATAGAAAATTTGTAACAAAGAGATATTGATGAAAGAGAAAGTATTAATGAGGGTAAATATGGGGACCAATCACATAAAACGTGCCTAGCATAATTAATTATGTGTGTAGTAATACTTTCCTATTTAATATTTAATAATTTCCTAGTTATTTATATATAATTAACTTTGCTATTTATTGTGTAATTATATCCATATAACATAAAAAAAATAAACTGTAGCTATTTATCTTTAATGTATATTGATGTTTGCCGTATTCTTAGTTTTTCCTAAAGTGTAAATGTTGCATTATTAGGTATGCCAAAATGGCCTAAATACAGGTGACCGCATAGAAGTGATCTTGAATGGGGAATACAATAATTTTATAAACGATACAACGACCTTACCTCATTATTTTATTTTGATAATTACTGTATTAAGGTTCAATACATCCAAACTTCAACTAATTTTATGGAATATGTGTCGCCTCCCACCAACAATAGATATCAAGCAACTCTATACCGCCAAGACTTGAACATTAGATGATTTCTTCTCATAAGTTCTAGTTTTAGAAGACAAAATTATTGAGATTTAAATCCAACACTTCATGGCACTTACCTACTTCATTGACACACCCTTAGGTGCTAATTTCTACATCATTATTATGCTGCTATTTTTTGGGGTAGTTTGGTGCGCACAATGAAGTGGACTATTCCAAGATTAAGCTTGGAATAAAATTTATTATGCATTTAGTTGAAGGTATAAATTAACATCAACCAAACACAAGCATAAATTTAATCCAAGCTTAATCATGAAATAACTCAAACTTAGTCAAAGGATTACAATCCCAAGAATATAATCACAGAACAACGACCCCTTTAGGTTTAAAAGTGGTACTTCACTGCCATGCACATAAAGTGAAGAGCATTAAACCATAATTTTCAGCAATCCAAATTACAGAGCAGCCAGACCAGTTGGATATTGGCTTTCATGTTACCACTATGAGCTTGAGAAACAAGTCATTCATTCGAATATCTGAATAAAAGCATCTATGCTTAACACTTGGTAAAAATAGGAGCAAATACTATCCAGAAAACTATCTTCCATTGCGTAGCATGATTAAATCAAACAAAATTGGATTTAGCAAACAATTCACGACACAAGAAAACTACATATTGCGATCAGCCAAAGCTACTCCAGCTCAAGTCTCACCCTATGCCACAAGTGTGCTGGCAGTGGTAGATTCGCTGCACATAAGAGGAAATAAAAATAATCAGCAACCTTCAGTTATATAAGAATTGCTGCAAATGAATAAGATGGCATACACCTTGCTTTTTAAACCAGGAAAGTAGTAAAAACAACGGAAAAAGAAAAGGAAATTACAGCACATGTTGGTTTTAGAACCATGTAACTTGTAAGATTGTTTTAAACCAAGAACAATGCTCGAAACTCAATTGGATAATAATGGGCCATCCTTCTTTCTCCATTAAATATCAGGTTTTAGTTTTGGGCAAGGTTCAAACCCATAACATGCGCCTAATCCACACATAAACATGCTAAACTCTTACCAGTAGACCAAAGACCCAGGAACAGAACCACATAAGAAAGTCACCAAAAACATTTAGAAAAGAAAACAAAGAACAGATTGAAGAATCAATGTCAACGGATTATATGCTGTGCGTCCCAGTATATAAGTATTCCACTACGAGCAAACCAGAGTACTATGGTAAGAAGTAAAACTTTGCTGTATTTGAAGAAAAAATATACCCAAACCTGGAAACAAACAACTTCTTCACCATTCAGAACTTTCCTTAAACAGTTTAGTAGTTTTCTTGGTGCATTTTTCAATAATATGCACCAAACACAATTTAGACATAAAATGATACCAAAGTTAAACTAGAAAAGAGAAACAAGGTGTCAAGAAACAGTGGGTTTGATTACAACTTTAAAGATTGCTATACACAAACCAGGAAATTTCATTTACGATGGAGCATATATCAAGAAGAGGGAAGCAAACAACAATAACAAGTTGATAACCATGTCTCGATCCCAAGCTAGTTGGAGGTTAGCACATGAATCCTCACAATTCATTTTGCTCAATTAAGACGGACATCACAATCAAAAACAGCATAAACCTATCACAGCCAATAATCCTAAATATTAGAAAGATTTCAGCTAATTTTTTAAATTGTAAGGAAAATAAATCTTATGCCTAGCTCAATTCCAAAAGCAAACTCATGATGCGGGGGAGACACCCCAACAACCCATTCTTTAGCGTACACATAGGCCATGGAGGCTAAGCATTGGGCAAATAAAGAATAGGGGTGGGGGAGGGAAGAAGTTAAGGCTTAACGCTTCCCCAAAAGCTAACTCACGAGGTGATTACCTAATGACCATATGAGCAGGCAACAACTCATTCTCTGAACAAGTGTGGCTCACTTTAACATTAACAAACTACTAATTGCCGCCCATCTTTTGGGATCACCGGTTCACTTAAATCAAATAAGAAAGCCCATGTTTAACAAAGTGAAACCAAACCACTCCGGCAATCTTAACGGAATCAACAATGCATACTATTTGCAGTGCACTAAATGCAACACAATACCACACTAAGATATTCAAAGTAATGCAAAAAATTATAAACAAGATAGAGTAGCAAGTAAGCTTACTATTTCCAGACAGGTGGGAGCTTTTTTGTTTTCTTGTAATAGCGAGCAAGGCGATGGATCCTGCTCTCCACCAAAATCAAACGGAACTTGGAATCCTTATCCTTCCTGTTCCTCTCCAAATGCTTCCTGATGGCAACAGCCTTCTTAATCAGGTGGTACAAATCCTCTGGAATCTCAGGTGCAAGCCCTATCAATTATCCCAAAAATTACTCATACATCTCAATCCACATTCATTCAAATACTCATAAACCAAACCACACATAAACAATGATAAAAACGTACCGTGTGCCTTGAGGATACGCAAGATCTTGCTACCAGTAACACTCTTCACTTGTGCAATTCCATGAGAATCACGAAGAATCACACCAATCTGTGAAGGGGTCAATCCTTTCTTAGCGAACTTGCAAATGTTGTCCTCAACCTGAAATCACAAAATCAAGCAAAACTTAATTAAAATTTCTAAAAACATCTATATAGTAGTAGATAATAAAGGTGGGATGATTTACATCTGGAGCGGAGATCTTGAGCCAACTAGGAGGAGTTCTCTTGTAAGGGAGAGCAGAAGCTGAAATACCCTTACTGAAACCACAAAAAACAGGGGAAACAGAAAATGTCAAATTGATGCTCAGAAAAATGAAAAATAAAATGGAGATTCAAAAGAGAGAATAACGAACCCACGACTGTGCATGCGACCCATGATGGCGGAGTTAGGGTTGGCGACTGGTGGTCTGCAATGGAGGCTTACCTTGGGTTGTGCGGAAGGATTTTTCTGAAAGCTGCTTCTCTTCTTTAATCTATGGCGTTTTACTAGGGTTTAGTATTACTACTTTGGGCCTTCAGAAGCCCAGTTTTCTGGGATTACTGGGCTGGGGTTAACATAGTTTCCTATAGAAGGTGGGCCTATCTTCAGCCCATGTCGTGTAAATCTGTAAATCTTTTTGATCTTTTATGTAGTAGGCATTCATTCACACATAAGATTCAGGATCTCAATTTTATGTTTGAATTTGAAATTAGAGGTTTATTTCAACTTCAATTTCAGCTATCAAATTCTTCAAAAAGTAGGATTTTAAATTAAAAATTATGATTTCAATTTTTTTTATACAAAATTTGATTCATAAGTGTATATTATTTATATAAAGATTCATTATTCTAAATTTTGTAAAAAGAACTCATGCCCATGCTCGATGTGAAATATATTGTATTAAAAATTAATTAGTTATCTAGTGGATCTTTATAAAAAAAAAATGTATATTTGAAAGTTTGTAATATAATATAAATTACCACATTGTTGTACATTCTAACTAAAATTACGATAGTGTGTCGAAGCCACACTGTCATACCGTATACCCAAATTACTGGTATCGTTTGACTAACAACACTTATAACTATTTGTTGTTGATGAATTATACACCTAAGTAATTCAATATTCAAATTGGGAAGATTTGTGTTACATCAAAGGTCAAAATCATTGTTGATAGGTTCTACGCAGGACCGTCTTAATCCCTAGGCCACTAAAATCATCGCTTGGGGCTCCATATTTTTTTGGGCATCATTTTAAAAAAAAAAAAAAAATCTTATAAATGTTATTTTTTTTAAAGAAAATTATATGTATTATGAGTGTTATGATTTCTAATAAGGAAATTGCATATGAAATGAATATAGAACCTGAATTTCGTAAGAAACAACTTGATGAAAATCACACACACACAAACTCAAACACAGATTTGTTTATTTTCCAAATGCACATAATGCTTATTGAATAATGTTAACTGTTCCTCTAACTGTTCCCTAAGCCGAAAGAATTTTTTCGAAACTAAAATCGACTAAATCTTATTTAAGATCAACAATGTCTTAATAGAGATTGAATGGATTAGCTATATTATCAATTGAAAAGGAATTATTAAAACAAATCAATTATAAAACAATAAATAATGATTTCGCATCTAAAAAAGCTAAATTAGTATATTTTAAATAAAAGTATATATGATGAAAAAAATAAAATATTAGGGCTCCTCCCTTAAATTTCGCTTTAGGCCTCCAATCTTGTTAAGTCGGCCTTGGTTGTTCGCTTTGGATAAAGCGTTCAACTATTGGATATATGTCAAGCATTGTTTATGTTGATGGGATTGCTAAAAATCTCATAATGAAGAAATAACAATAAAAATTATCATCCCAAATTCGAGTCTCACCATAAATTGAAAATTCATTGATTGCAAATGACACTGAATATTCTTATGATACCACTGAAAGTTCCAGATCACTTATGATTATTTTATTCCTAGCCTAACCTGGACAGAAAATGTGTTGAAATCTGCAATTTTTTTGGTTGATGCACAATGTACTGAAATGTGTAGCTCATTTTTTTTGGCAGGCTGTTAAAAGTTATGACTGCATTATAAGAAGAGCCAAGGGTAGCTCAATCGGGACGAACCTAAGTTGGATCAAGAGGGTTCATATGATCTACTTCGTAAAAAAATTACACGATATATATAAGTATATTTGGTCTTCGAAAAAAATACGTATAACTAAATAAAAATTGGGCCCATTTAAACAAATGATAGCCTTTGGTCCAGTGGTAAATCGGGTACCGTTCTGTGAAGGCCCAATTTTTTAGTAATAATAAAATTATGGGAAAATTACGCGGAAAAATAAACATATACTAATTAATTAGCTAATATAGCTATAGTATGAATTAATTACGGCTTGCAGCTTAATTTTAGCTTTAATTACATCACTTGTCCTATTTTATACATATACAAATACAAATTATACACACATATATACAAATACAATTAACCTATCTCCACTCTCTGACCTTTCTCGCTCGTCTCTCTCCTCTCCCAATCTCTCTCACCAAATATATAAATACATATGTATATCAGTTATTTATATACAATTATCTGACAGATATATATATACAGTTTACCTCTCTCCACTTTATGCCCTCTCTCGCTCGCCTCTCTCCTCTCTCTCCCAATCTCGCTCGTCTCTCTCCTCCCTCTCAATCTCGCTCCCCAGATATACAAATACATATGTATATTAGGTACATATATACAATTATTTGACAGTTATACGTATACAATTCGACTCTCTCCACTCTCTGCCCTCTCGCTCGCCTCTCTACTCCCTCTTCCAATCTCGCTCGTCAATCTCATCCTTATAACATATAGCTACGAATCGTAATTAGCAAACTATAACTATGGAGCGTAATAAAACTATTTTATTAGTGGCTATATGCGAAAGTTCCCCTAAAATTATTATAAGCTTTTTTTAATAAAATAATATACTATATCTTAATTTATTTATCTTTTTTAGTTCATTTCGAAACATTAAAAAATGTTTCTGTCTTTTTTGTCAATTTTAAAATTTAACTTCCACATAATGTTTAAGATCACAAGATTAAAAAATATTTTGGTATATCTTTAGTTTAAGACCATAGAAAAAATAAATTTTTTTAATTAAAAAAGAAAGAATATAACTTTGCATCTCAAAAATAAAAAATAAAAAGTTCATTAAAAGTTAGGCTCCGATTTATTTTTAGCTTCAAGCCACTAATTAGCCTGAGCCGCTACTGTTGGACAGTAAATGAAAAGAGTTCTCTTAAACGAAAGATAGAAAAATAAATCAAAGAAACAAGACAGTATGTCAGAAAAATAAAATAAGAAAACATTATAGGAGATATGCATTCTATATAAAAAGAGTTGGACAATAGATGAAAAAAGTTCTCTTAAACACATACGAAAATGTAAAATTAGATCTCCGTAAATTTTACTTCAGCACCGCAAATTCCCCGGGCATTTGGACTGTTAATTATCCGAGCTTTCTGACAGATAAGTTCTACCATTTTTGGGGGAGACATTTTCGTATGTATCTCACCCACATATTTGGAAAGTAGACGATAATGTAAGATCACTTGTTGACATGCGAGTAACAAAAATTAGGCAGCGATTAAAAAAAGTTAAACAATAATGTTAAATGAAAGGACTTATATAAGATAAAGATTGTAATGGTATGCAACTAACCGACAAGTGCTCTAATCTCGATCCTAAGACATATAAATTGATCAAGAAATTAATCTACTTCTTTAATATCCTCATAATCGAATTGAGGGAGCTCTTCTTTGAATTGTTTGACAACTCATCATATCAATGACATGATTGTGCCTCATCTTAATCGTTTTAATAATTTTGATAAATTTCTGTTCATCCTTTATATCTGGATAATATCAAATTTTTATTACAAAAAGAATCCAAATACAATTGACGTAATTGAAAGAGACAAAGCAACACAACAAACAAACGAACTATTAATCTTCAAGTGTTAGTAACACGAAGAGGAAATTGGAATACCTTTAAAACATTAGGCAAGTGTTAGTAATTGAAAGAGGAAAATTGAATACCTTTAGAACATTATACTTCGAAGACAATCCATAGGAAGATTTTCAAAATCAAGAATTCTACGAGCAAATCCAATGAGTAACTAACTCTCTGTGAATAAATTGAGCAGAACTAACCAAATCTATTCTCAACAATGGACTTATTTTATGTGTTCTAAAATACCTCAACAAAGGCAACAGAGCCGGCTGAAGGGGGAACATTATTTTATGTGTTCTAAAAATATGAATACATGATAGTAAATTTTATATTGCTTTTTTAAAATGTGATAAGAGTTACTCGAATACTAATTCAAATTTTATGTTCTTTTCATCTGTATTAAGTAATTTTTTTTTAAAAAAAATTAGTCGGTATCATAAACGAATAACATCTTATACGAAATTGATTTTAAACTTCTTGTTTCAATCTTAATAAGATAATTTATTGCTACAAAATTTCTATAATTTATTTTAGATCACAAATTTTAAAAATCTTTTACTTCTAAAAAAATATAATAATGTATGAACTCAAATACCTTCACAGGAATTAGAGAACAATAAACATTATTTATATAAAGATAGAAATCTCTTGCTTTTCTTACTTGGGGAAGGGAGAATGAGAAGGGGATTACAAAGTGGGATCGAATTCTCACCAATAAGGTGAAAGTTTAGATAGTCAATCAACTAAACTATTAAGATTTTTCGATGAGTCTCTTTTACAGTTGATTATATCTTCTTTTTTTAAATTCAAAATACAACAACATCAACGCAACAATATACCCGGTGAAATTTCACAAAGTGAGGTTTAGAGTAGAGTGTACATAGACCTTAATAACTATTAGTATATGTTTCTTATACAAATATCTATTGAGTTTAAGTTTTGTGCACCATCGGTGTATGAAAAATCTACACCATCAGGTATTTTTAATGAGATTTAACCATAGTAACTTATTTTAATAAAATAACAATAATTATAAATAATAATAAAAAAGAATATCAACGAGTTGAGTCCTACTTGGATTCTAATCAAATTTATTTCCATAACTAAATTATTTTCTTTCCAAACTTAATTACAATAATGAGGTTTACCGTAGGTTTTCCCTAGGATCATGTTTATGAAATTCTTCAAAGCATCAAAACTTCTGAATTTGCTAAGAAATAATTTTTAAAGCATAAGGCGATTTTGAAACTTGACAAGCTTCTTCTACTTAGTGGTATGTCTTTATATAATTAGAACAAATTTCACATTATTTCTCGTTTATAGACATAAAAAAACCTCTTTTGATTTTTGAACATATCTTCATAAGCAAAAGAATTTCAATATACTAAATATAAGTGAATATAGTCTCATGAGAGGTGAATATTGTATCTTAAAGTGTCTTCATATTGTCCCCAATACTTTTGGTCCACTCTTTAGAATGTTGGAAGGAATTTATTAATTGAAATTTCACTAATATTGAATATGTTTCATAATTAAAGTGTTGAATAGATATATGAGCAGATTCATTATTGTAAGCTATCTAACTTTTATATTTTGCAGGATTAATAGAAAAATCAAATATAGATGAGCAAAATATAGGAGCTGAAGTTCTATTGGAAGAAAGTGACATGGATGGAATTGGACAAATTGCTTCTAATATAGGTGTGGAAAATTTAAAAGACCCGTACAACAGTAACGAGTTTCAGTCTCTTGATGATTCATTTAAGTTTTATCTTGCTTATGCTCATCGTAATGGTTTTAGTGTGCGTCGTGGTCATATGACTAACTCAAGAAAAGATAAATCAATAATTGGTCAAGAGTTTGTTTGTTCAAAGCAAGGATTTCGTTCAAAGAAAAATTTAGAAAACAATAAACCACAAGATGAAACTAGAGAAGGATGCAAAACATTGTTATATATGTCGAAGAAAGGAGAAGATAAATGAGTTGTTTGTAGGCTTGTTGCTGAGCACAATCATGAACTTGCATCTCCAAATAGTCAAAAGTTTTTGCGGTCAAGAAGAAAAAAAACTGAGGCCCAAAAAGATCTTCTTGATTTGCTTGATAACTCAGGAGTCCGTCCAAGTAAAATAGCGTTAGTATTGATAAATCAAGTTGGGGGTGTTGATCGACTGAATTTAACAGGTCAAGATATTCAGAATTATTTACAAAGGAGAAGACAAAAAGATCTCGAAAAAGGAGATGCACATTTAATGCTACAATATTTTCAAAGACGTCAATCCGAGAATCCAGGTTTCTTTTATGCAATACAGATGGATGTAAATGGTCATTTAGCTAATTGTTTTTGGGTTGATGCTAGATCTAGGATAGCGTATAAGAATTCCGGGGAAGTAGTTGTTTTTTATCCTACATATCTGACAAATAAATATAAGATGCCTTTTGTTCCATTTACTGGAGTTAACAACCATCATCAATCTATTTTGTTTGGTTGTGCTCTACTTTGGGATGAAACTCAAGACACTTTCGAATGGTTACTTCATACTTGAAAGAGGCAATGTTTGGAGTGGCACCTCATACAATCATAACAGATCAAGATTCTACCATAACAAATACAGTTGCAACAATATTTCCTAACAGTAAACATCACTTTTGTATATGACACATAACAAAGAAGATTCCAGAATATCTAAGTAATGTGTACCATAAGTTAACGATTTTAGTAACAAGTTTAGTTGGTGTTGTTAACTCCTTAGAATCGGTTGGTTTTGATAATAGACATTTAACATTATACTCACAATCCTCCCAGGCATTGAAATCAAAAAGGAAGTATCTATGCAGACAACACCAAGATGGAAAAGAATATTTGATTACACCAAGATGGAAAATAATATTATGCAGGAAACACCAAGATAGAAAAGAATATTTGATTACACCAAGATGGAAAATAATATTTGATTGACTTAATAGAAAGGACAATATCTATCTAGGAAGTTAGAATCAACATGGGCCAAATCCAGCATACAACTCTCCTTGATTGACAGACGAAATCAAACTATCCATATAAGGAAGATATGTAATTTAATTAAGTCAAAGATCCAAGATATACTGATCAGACAAGGAAAGAAATCAAGCCAGCCAAGTTGAGCAAGATGGAGCAGCAAATCACGCCAAGGACTCAAGATCTGCTGATCAAATCACGCTAGCAAAATCGAGAAGGATAATAAGCGATTTACCATGCACATATCTAATATGGACATGGATCAGCAAATCGCCTCAATCAAGGAACATCTCAATTATCCTTAATTGAGATAAAAATCCCTTGGGTTATTCCTTAACAAGAGCAGTCCTCATATACTATATCATCATCGCCTAAGCCTCAGTTGTGGAGTACGTACTTTACTTGAACTTATATTGTAATCTTATTTTACCTTTCATAAAACTTTGTACACCCTTGAGTGAATAATTGAAAAGAAAAGAGGAAGAAAGATCTGAGTGTAGGTTATATAGGTAGAGGTTGTGTCGAAGAAGAAGATCTGATTTGCTTATTAGACGGGACTCTTAATTGTAACATTCTGTAACACCCAAGTTCTCAATAAGCTCTTAAGGAAACCTATGTAACCCAATGGGATTGGACTAGGCACCACATCCGTGATCCAAACCAGTATAAAAACACTCTGTGTTATTTACTTACTGCAAGTTATTATTACTGTTTATCTGTTTTACTAACGTGTAGGTGAGTCGACTGACCAGAGTAGGAAGTCGACTGAAGGGAATTTTAATTCACCCCCCCCTCCTTCTTGACTTTCAATTGGTATCACAGAAGGTCTCACTACTTCAGTGTTTAACCACACGTGAGCAAAGATCCAATGACACATTATCAAATTCCTGGCGCGTTACTTCATGACGGACATTCGTCACACCGACCACCATACTTTAATGGACAACATTACTCTCACTGGAAAGACAGATTCAGAATCTTTGTCTCTTCAAATGACCATCAAGCATGGATAGTAATCAAGAAGGGCCCGAAGTCTATTCTTGGATTGACTGAAAAAGATGGCACTGAAAAACCATCTGATCCTGAGTCATTTGATATCACTAAGGAACAACAAGAGGTAATTCAAACTAATGCTAGAGCTATAAGTTTGTTATATTGTATAGTGAGTGGAGCAGAATATGACAAAATATCAACATGTGAAACTGCGAAAGAAATGTGGGACAAACTAGAAGTGACTTATGAAGGAACTACTAAAGTAAAAGAAGCTCGGATCAGTTCACTTGTAAGTGAATATGAGTTGTTCAAAATGGCCGAAGATGAAAATGTTGAAACCATATTCTCGAGATTCAGTAAAATTATCTGCGAACTCAAATCACTTGGAATGGTGTATTCAAATGCACTACAAGTCAGAAAACTCATTAGAAGTCTTCCTAAGGCTTGGGAAACTAAAGCTGCCATTCTTGAAGATGGAGATCTGCAGAAAATGACATACGATGAACTTCGAGGCAACCTAATGGCCTATAAGCAGAATCATATTAACAGGTACAACAAGGATGATAAAAAGAAGACTGTGGCATTTACGGTTGAGACATCTGACATTGGAGAGGAAGTCGATGAATATCAAAGCAAAGGAATGACTCTCATAAATAGAGGAGTCAAACAAATGCTTAGACAAAGAAGACAGAGACCTCAACAGGAATTCAATAACAATGAATTCAAAAGAAATGATGATCGTTGCTACTATTGTGGAAAACTAGGACATATCAAACAAAACTGTCCAGAACGAAAAAGGAGAAATAATCGAAGAAACGACGATTCAAAAAATGTCGAAGCCTGGAGTCAAGGAGAAACATCCGAAGATGATCATGATGAAACCGCCAACATATGATTCATGGCAATAGGTGAAACAAGTAAGAAAGTCATTGATGAATACAATAAGATTGCTCAAGAAAAGAAAGGTTGGCAAATTCTTCTCGAAGCAAGATAGGTTGAAGTCGACTTACTAGAAGAAGACATGGAGGAAGTAAAAATGTAGTTGAACAATATCAGAAAATCTTCTAGGTATAGCTCTGTCAGATCCAAAAGATCTACTCTTAATTACAGGAGAAGATCTCATAATCATAGTTCCAACAGATCTATATCTAATTCTCCTTATCTTTCTGCTGAAACTTTTGTTAGTTTCTCTTGTTATACTTGTGGTGACATTGGTCACAAATCTTTTAACTGCAGGAAATTTTCTTCTGGAAAATGGATTTGGAGACCAAAAGTTGTTAATCCTAACCTTCAAAGACCCAAAAATACTTGGGTACCAAAAAGAAATTAATCTACTTGTTTTGCAGGAGCATACCAGAAAAACCTACAAGAAAGGAATGTGGGTGGATGCTCCAGACAGAAAAAGAGAAAATTTCAAACTATTAAAAACATTGCTTGAAGATTTGTAAGTTTTAGAGATAACAGAAAAGGAGAAGTAATTGGAGTTGAAACTATCACCCTCAGCTCATCATGTGATCTAGTAGAATCTCAAGCTATCCTTGGATATGGCATCGAAAGCTTGGACACGCAAAGAAGCAGATCACATCAGCAAAATGGGGTAGCAGAAAAGAAAAATTGATCATTACGAGATACAACAAGAACAATGCTACTCGATCATAGTCTTCCTAATCATATTTGTGCTGGAGCAATAAGTACTACTTGTCACATTCTTAACAGGTGTCTTATCAGGCCTATACCAAAGAAGACTCCTTATGAACTCTGGAAAGGAAAGAAACCTAACATCAGTTATTTCCATCCCTTTGGATGTAAATGTTTCGTCCACAGTAATGGTAAGAAAAATCTTGAAAAATTTGATCCAAGAAGTGACAAAGGTATTTTTCCAGGTTATGCGCCTATTAGCAGGGCCTTTCGAGTCTTTAATAAAAGAACTTTAAATGTTGAAAAATCTGTCCATGTGGTATTTGATGACACTAATCCAAAAATGCATGAAGGTGAAGCAGGTGAGGATGAAATTGATGCATCCAAACCAGCAGACGAGGTTCCAAAAGTGTCCATTGAAAATCTCACTGAAAAGTCAGCTATTGCAGAAGTAGAGTTGACTAATCCAGTCGATAAAGTAAACATTCCCAGGGAATGGAGACACAACGCCAGCTATCCTGAAAACTTCATTCTGGAAAAACCAGATTACAAAATCCAGACGAGATCCTCTCTCAACAAACTAGTTTCATTAGCTCTTATATCTCAAATGGAACCAAAACGAATTAATGAAGCAATGGAAGATGAGTCTTGGACACAAGCAATGCAAGAAGAACTTGATTAATTTGAAAAGAATCAAGTATGGATCCTTACGAAAGCCCTAAGAATTGTTCTGTGATAGGAACCAAATGGACATTTCACAACAAATTGGACGAAAATAGATTGGTCATTCGGAATAAAACCAGTCATATAAAGGAAGTTTTATAAATCAAGGAAAGTATGCAAAAGAGTTCATCAAAAAGTTTGGAAAAGGGTAAAGCCTTTGGAACTCCCATGAGTCCCTCCACTTGTCTAGAATCCAATACAACAGAACAAGCAGTTGACGGAAAACTTTATCGAGGAATGATCGGGTCTCTATTATATCTCACTACTAGTCGACCAGACATCATGTTCAGCGTTTGCAAATGCTCACGATTTAAATCCGCTCCAAAGGAATCACATCTCACCGTTGTGAAACGAATTATTCAATATCTCATTGGAACCTCTGAAATGGGGTTATGGAATCCTTTTTTTTTTCTGAAAATTTTGATTCAATTGGATATTCAGATGCTGACTTTGTAGGTGACAAAAATGACAGAAAAAGCACCAGTGGAACATGCCAGTTTTTGGGAAAATCTCTTATTTCCTGAGTATTTGGCGGTTGAAAGTTGTGGCACTCAGCTACTTTGGATGATGCATCAACTCCTCGACTATGATTTATCCTTTGAGGGAGTACCTATTTTTGCGATTATAATAGGAATTTTTTACCAAAATAAGCCATTATTAAAATCAATTCACCAAAATAGTATATTTTTAAAAAAATTTACGAAACTAGTATAAATGTGGTTCACAGTAACGTTTTAGGCTTTATTTTATTAAATAAAATTAATGGGAAAAAGGACGGACGGATAACGGCGTTTAATAATAACACGTCATTGGAGATAACGTTTTAAACATAAAACGTTACCCTGAATAACGATTATAGCCCGTGTGTACTACAGCCCATTCATTCTTATAAATTGAACAAGACCCATCAACTGAACAAAACCTAATTGACTCCAACGACTATTGCGAAAAAACCCTCACCTCTCACCACTTTATTCCTAACCCACCTGCAAAAAATCCGACCGCTCACAAAATTGATGCACTAACTACACTGAATTTGAAATCCTTTTGTTCAACTATTGAAGATTTGACACACTACTACAAGAGATTTATATAGGGGTGAAACTTTCAAAATTTTGAAGGAGGTTGGCAATTTTACTGGCAAAAGTCGGTCAAAAAGCTTTGAAAGAGAAGTATATTTTTGTGATTGAGGTAATTTTGTTGCACACTAATACATTTGATCTTAAATTTGATGTATATTTTTTTTTTTCTTTTTTGTGAATGAAGTTAATGTTTTATGTATATGTTGTTGGTGAAGCATTTGTGCAAGGTTTTGCTCTTTATTTTAAAAACATTCATTTGTGTATAGGTATTTCTTTTATGGCTAGTAATAATACATACCAACTGGATCCCGGTCCACTGGATCCGTCTGTATTAACCGAACAGCTCACTCATAGGTCACGAGATATATGGATAGGAAATGATAATATGATTTTGAACACAAGGAAGTGTGATGGAAAGTTTTGGGACCTCGTAAATGAACATCCCATCCATCCACGAGTCTTAGATGTAATTAGATTATCCGGATTGTACGGTGTTTATAGATCTCACCGGCCTGTTGTAGATCGTAGTTTAATCACTTCACTAGTTGAGAGATGGCGTCCTGAGACTCATACCTTCCACTTTAAGACAGGTGAGGCCACAATCACCTTACAGGACGTGGAGATATTGTATGGCTTACCCGTGAAAGGTAATCCAGTACTTGGATATGAACCACAGAGGACCATAGCGGATTGGCAAAATATTTGTCAAAGACTATTAGGTTTTACTCCACATACTCAAGACTTTAAACATAGTAGTCTTAAGGTCTCCACGCTTAATGCACATTTGCGACTTCAACCACAACTGTCTGATTTGGCAACACAAGATATGGTCAATGAGAAGGCTAGGTGTTATATGTTTTGGATGATTGCTGGTTTAATGTTGGCAGACACATCTGGTGGTCTTTTAAAACTTATGTACTTGCCTATGCTCGAAGACATCACTGCAGTAGGGTCTTACAGTTGGGGTAGTGCAACCTTAGCATGCTTATATCGCTTTCTTTGTAAAGCCTCCCAAAGTACCCAAAATGAGATTGCTGGATTCCTACCACTACTTCAGGTACACCTAATAATGATACTAATTATTTATTGAAATTTCTTGTAGTTTATAAGTATCCCTCTGTATGTATTATGTTAGATTTGGGCATGGGAGAGAGTTACTGTCCTCAGGCCTCAGATAGTAGCACAAAGGGACACGAGAAATATTTTTCATGTTGGTTTACCTAGAGGTCCACATGCTGCTAGATGGTTTGCACATTTTAGTTGGACCAACACTACCAAGCATGTGCTAAGAGTTTTTAGGGATGCGCTTGATTCAATGACTGAAGATCAGGTAAGATGTTATTTTAGTTTTCTCTTAACTCTCATGTATATTATAATTGTGAACTCTTTTTGTCTCATGTAGTTTATTTGGGAACCATATTCTGCTGACTTGATTGAGAGTCTTCCTGACTATTGCCGCGTTGGAAGAGATATATGGCGTGCTAGAGTTCCAATTTTTTGTTGGGATGTCGTTGAGGTTCATTTGCCCGATCGAGTTATGAGGCAATTTGGATTGGTTCAGGAGATACCATCTCCATTTCCATTTGATGCTACTCATTTTCACCACGATCGTCGAGGAAGGCCAAACACTAATTGGGAGTTGGAGCATGCACAATGGTTACCTTTTTGGAACCATATTGACCAATATGTCTGTAATGCACCAATCATTCATGGATCACTTAGGTATGATGATCCCTACCTTATTTGGTTCAGACGTATTACTCGTTTTGTCATTGGTAATCCTACTTCGCGTCCTCAACAACTACAAGGTTATGTGCCTAATGCGACTGCATATGAAACAATGGTAAGTTCAATACTTGGTTTTTCTTTTAAAGCTTATTAATGAGTTCTGGAAATCCCAGATGCATCATCGCCCTTCTCTGATCATTGCTATGTAATGTGATTGGTTCATGGAGCTGATAGATTAATGTGAGTTTGTTTGGTTTAATTGAACTCTATTATTTTAGTTCGAATTATGTAATGTGATTGGTTAAGGCAAAATTCTGGGACTTCTTAGCTCTAGCCCCTGATTTTCATGAGAGGGAAGTTTAGGAATAAGGCAAAATTCTAAGTGACTGAAAATATTGAGGAGAAGAGGAAGATGATAAGAATTGACTTTTACTTCCATTCTATGTCACAAATGATGCTTTTTTTCTTAATTATCTAGTGAGTCTAAGTGACTGTAGAAAATTAGGATGTCTGATTGCAATAATTTTATAGTGAAAGATTTTGACTGCAACAATTTTATTTCATTTTCATTCCCCTGCTATGCTGAACCTATGTAAGTTGAAAATGATACAGTTTGGTTGCATTTAAGTGCTGGCATGTCATTCTTTAAACAATGTGCTTAATCAAAGTTAGATCTTTTTTATTCATTGGACATGGAATGTCATTCTGTTCATAATAGATTAATAAGAATTATTCTTCTCATATAATTAATTTATTTTGCACAGGCGCGTCATATTCATTTGATGGTTAATAAAGCAATATCACTCGGTGATAACCCATCAATGGAAGAATTTTACATATTTCGTGCAATGGTGCGGGATGAAGGATCTAACTGCTTAACGTATGTTCAAGAGGCTGATAGGATTAATGTACAAGCCAATTATAGAAGAGACGAGGTACAAACTGATTATTTGCATCCCCCTATTCGTAGGCGAGGAAAAGGTGGTGTTGCGGGTAGAAGGATACGTGCTGTTGAGAGAGGTCGAGCACCTATTGAAATGGGTGATGAGGATCAAGCCACACAAGATGTCCAAGCAGCACCGGAACATGAACCAACAAATACTGAGATTGTTCCATACATGACACCACAGACTCCACAAATATCAAGAGCTCCAAGTATTTCATCACATGAGAATGTCTTTGGTAGTTATCAACCTCAACATTTTGAGAATGCTCTAAACTTTACCTCATCGCCTGTAGAAGGTAATGAGTTGAATGATTCCAACGATGAAGTGAATGGTGATGAGATAGAGGATGCAAGCCAAGGTGGTGAACCTTCAGTGAAGAAGAAACGTATAATTTTTCCTAAGCTTTGTGGGACAGGTACTTTTAAATCTTTACATTATATCTTTGACATAAATGCTCATTTTTTAATTGAATAATTGAAAAATTCTTTTACTTGCCAGGGAGTCACCATCTTAACGAGCACGGCCAAAAGAAAAAAACAAAAGGTAATAAAGTCTCTGTAGTAACAAAGAAGAAAAACAAAGGATAAATCATGAGGCGAAGACTTTCGAGTAAGGTTTTATCATCATCTCGCAAATTTGTTTTCCTATCATTAGCTTCAATTGTTAACAATTCAAAATTTCTATTGTAGAGTTTTTGTGAGGAAGAAAAGAAGACAGCTTGGAGCATGACCATAGAGAGTTAACTTCCCTTCTGTATAGCTTCAGTTCATTAGCTATAAAATGATAAATTAGCTTCAATTCATAAACTATGTGTCTTCTTTCTTAAATTTTGTTTATAAGTTTCCTTCTGTATAGAATTTTGTTTATAAGTTTAATAGAAGACTCATTGGTATTGTTTGAATTCGGTTGGACGGTAAGATTTTGATCGTGCCAATATACATATTTTTGGTGTTGTTCAATTCAACATGACCACCGACTGTTGTTCAATTTAGGTGCCAATATACTTTCTTTTCAAGCACTGTGTGCTGTTAATACACTTTGTAAAATTTATTACACTAGTAGTTAATACACCTTGTAAAATTGATGTTCACTGATGTATAAAATTAACCTCTTTGGCAGCAATATAACAAAAATGACTACCCGCTTAATTGGTATAAAAGATTGAATATTATTTAGGGAATTACATCACAGTAGCTAGGGAATTAACACAACTAGACATCCATCCACAACTGAAAATTAATACAATTGCACTAATAAAAGACTACTCACTTAAATTAATTACGATCTGGACATCGACGCCTATCATGTCCGGTCTGCCTACATAATCCACAAGCTCGCTCATATACGGCAGGACCACAATCCATCTCATTAGGAATTCTAATTGTCCTTGATCGATTGGGACGACGATAGAATTCATTACTTCTCATTCTAAAACTAGGAGATGGCCAATACGCCTCGTGGCCAACTGGTGAGAATGACCCAGAATATGTTGCAACATAATTATCTATTGTGAAATGCTCGCTAACAAAATTTCTAGCTAGCTCTCCCATTCTATCAGTGACCTTCATGACATGTGAACACGGGAAATGCATATTAGCCCATTTTCCACAATCACATTTTCTTTCATTTAGTGAAACACAATGAGGATTACCACCGGTACCATCAACCTCTATAGATCTAACCTCGTATACCCCTGTGGGTATATTCCAATCAAAAACAAAGTGCCTCTTTGAACTTTCATAGTTCTTCTCCCACTTTATCTTAAACCTCCCGGTCCATAGCTCATTTTGTTCTTGAAGTTGTTGCGCTATTTGAGACCTACGAGTATATCGTCCAATAGTTTACTCCAATGAAAGTTTAACCATAGCAGTGACAGGCAAGCCTCGTGCCTTTTTCAACACTCCATTAAACGACTCTGAAAGATTTGTTGTCAACACTCCCCATCTTTTTCCATCATCATAGCTAACAGTCCACTTTTCCAAAGGAATCTCCATGAGGTATTCGTATGCCTCTACATTTTCTTCTTTAATTTGCCACATCAAGGATTCAAACTTCCTTACTTGATGGGCTGAAGCAGCCCTCCACATCAACCTACTAAGGTCCCTGTTTGGAAATCGAGATTGAAAGTTGCTCTTAAGATGCCTTATGCAAAATCGATGGAAGACTCGAGGCTCCTGAAATCGCCGCAACTCCTGCAAACTAGTCAAGATCCCTTTTGCTCTATCAGAGATAACACAAATACCCTCTCTATTCTTTATCACATGTGCACTCAAATTTCTAAAAAACCACTTCCATGCCTCTTTCGATTCTTTGTCTACAATAGCAAACGCTAGAGGAAGAATATTATCATTTCCATCAATTCCAACAGCAATCAATAACTTTATGTCATATTTTCCATACATATGAGTTCCATCTACTGAAATAACAGGGCGACATGTTTGGAATCCATCAATGCATGGCTTGAAAGCCCAAAATACAAATTTAAAAGTTTTTACCTCTAATGAACTCATAGACTCTTCATGTTTCCATTCCACAATTGTTCCGCTATTAAAGTGTTGAAAAGCTGCAAAAAATTTGGGTAAGTCACTAAATGATTTCTCAAAGTCACCATACACCAATTCAAATGCACGTTGACGTCCAAGCCACGCCTTTCTGTATGTAACTTGATGGCCAAATTTTTCGTGAACCTTCGAAATGACATCTACCACCAAAACTTTAGGATTATGTTTAATTTGATTTAGAATCAAGGATGCAATCAAATTGGTATTTAGGTTGGCGTGACCTCTAGAAAGCCCTTCAGTTTCACATCTATGATTTTCAATATATTTTCCAATTTTCCAAAGATTATCTCCAACCTTTCGTCCTCGAAGAAACCACAAGCAACCCAATAAAGTATAAAACTTGCATCTCACAACCCATAGACTCTTGTTTGATGTTACCACCTTGAACTCTTTATTTTTTTTCAAACTCCAAATCGCCACAGCCCGTTTTAGTTTTTCTTTACTACTAAAACACATACCTTTTTTCAAGTCTTTTTGAGTATCCTCAGACCAAACTGAACAATGTTCCATCTCAGATTCACATGTAGACATGAAAATGTCTTCCTCATTCTCCAAGGTCCTGAAATAGGGTACATCATGATTTTGCATTTCAGGCACATCCTGTTCACATCGATTAGAATGATTTATACCAATATCATTTTGAGAAAAATCTCTAATATCAACTATATCTTCATCAGGTTCACTTTCATCATCATCTTTTGAAGGTTCATCTTCCTCCGAACTTTCATCACTAATTTCAGCATTTACATCATTATGTAAATCAATGTCGGTCTCATTTTCTCTGTGAAAAAAAAGATTAGTTAAATTCTAACAAAGTTGTGAAATTAATTAAATAATAAACTACTCAACAAGTTATGTTAACAAATTGTTACACTAAAATTAAGTAAAATATAAACTTGTTACTTTACCTGGCCTCATATTCCATGTGACTACTATCAAAATGTCTTTGGCTACTTGAGCCTTCACCAAATGGTCGATGGTCACGCATAGACAGTTGTTGGAATGATGGTGGAATAATCGGTTCTGCAAAATGAGGTTGACTGATCGTGGCAAATCCATAATTTTGAGCCAATAGATTCATGTGAAAACCATGTTGACCACTAATTTGAAATACATCATTTTGATTTCTTGATTTGGTCATTACATACATCTCCAAAACATTTATATCAATTTTATCCGCAAATTTTTGAGGTATGAGAAAAAATTGTTGCAAGGATTGATCATTCTCAATTTTAAACTCAATAAACCTTGCATTGCTACCTTGAATTGAACATGGATATTTTCCAGAAATATTCATTTCAATATTTTCACTATTTGTTTCCATCTTCTCATGCAATAATCCAACCAATTCAACATAATTTGTTGAAGTAGACATACTAATAATCATTCTAGCACATTTAGTATACCTAAATCCATTCATTTCAGTAATTATTTCGCCACTCCAATACAAAGAAACCATCACATTATGCTCAAAATTTGCCATTTTGATTCCTACACATAAAATAAGACATTTTATAATCAATAAATCAGAAAAATATTTATAAAACTATGATAAAATAATAACATAATATGATATATTAACTTGACTTATTTTATTCATACCTATGAACTTTTGTGAAAATTATTTCAATAGACTAGTATGTTATTAATGAAGACGATAACAAACGTATCTAGATAAGGTTTGAAGACTCGATTCATCAAGTCCATGAAAGCTGCCGGTGCATTGGTCAAACCAAATGACATGACTAAAAACTCATAATGACCGTACCAGGTCCTGAAAGCTGTCTTTGGAATATCACATTCCCTTACTCTTAACTGATGATAGCCTGATCTGAGGTCAATCTTCGAAAAATAAGTGGCACCCTGAAGCTGATCGAAAAGATCATCAATCCTCGGAAGAGGGTACTTATTCTTGATGGTAACCTTATTCAACTGGCGGTAATCTATACACATCCTAAGGGAACCATCTTTCTTTCTCACAAACAAGACCGGAGCACCCCAAGGTGAGACACTCGGTTGGATGAAACCCTTTTCTAGGAGATCTTTCAATTGTTCTTTCAACTCTGCTGGTGCCATTCTATATGGCGGAATAGAGATAGGACGAGTATCTGGAATGAGATCTATGCCGAAATTTATTTCTCTCTCAGGAGGAATTTCGGGTAGATCATCAGGGAAAACTTCTGGAAACTCTCTTACTATAGAAACTGACTGAAAAGGAGGTACCTCAACACTAGAGTCATTAACTCGGACTAAGTGATAGATACAACCCTTTGAAACTAACTTTCTTGCCTTAAGGTACGAAATGAAACGACCCTTAGGCACTGCTGAACTACTAGTCCACTCTAAGACTGACTCATTCGGAAACTGAAACTTGACTGCTCGAGTTCTACAATATATCGATGCATAACAAGCATGAAGCCAATCCATACCTAGAATGACATCGAAATCTACCATGTCTAACTCAACCAAATCAGCCATGGTGCTCTTGTGATTGATAGAAATAGGACAATCACGATAGACTCTTTCCGCTAGAATAGACTCCCCAACAGGTGTAGAAACACAAAACGGTTCATAAAGTCTTTCAGGAAGAACATCAAACTTATTTGCAACATAGGGAGTTACAAAAGATAAACTTTCTCCTGGGTATAGCAAAGCATACGCATCAATAGCAAAGACTTTGATCATACCAGTGACAACATTTGGAGAATTCTCTTGCTCCTGGCGACTGGTGATTGCATAGAGGCGGTTTGCTCCTCCACCTACACTAGAAGTAGCTCATCTAGGTGTCGTCCTGTCTGGTGGAACAACTGAAGAAGACTGTGCTTTATTGCCCCCATTACCCTGCCTATTCTTTGGACACTCTTGCATGAAATGTCCATTCCTACCACACCTGAAACAACCAATGGAGCCATCTCGACAAATACCTGAGCGGTTCCTACCATATTTGGCGCAGGCAGGAGGCTTACTACTTCCTTGCGCCACACTACCCGAAGATTGTGTTGGTCTAGCCCTGTAGTCCTTCGAATTCTGGCCATAAAATTCACCTTTGTATCTGGGTGCAAGTGCTCTAGCAGAGGATGGAGCAGGTCCCTTTTGCCTTTGCTGAAAGGAGGAACGGTTTGAATTACCTTTCTGCTGCCCAGACTCATTACCGGTCATGGCTCTCTTACTTCTGAACTCTTCTATGTCCCTCAGCTTATCATCCTCAACCTGCTGTACATACACCATTTTTCTCAATAACAATGAGTTGGGTGTGTGGGGGAAATGATCAACCCACACTAAGAACTCACATACCTTGATAGGGATCACCCCCGACGAAAATCCACGATGATCTTGACGAATCTTTGCTTGATCTTCCCTTTCTCCTCTTCTTTTCTTCTTCTTCTCTTCTTCACTCTCAAAAACCCTAACTCTTTCTCTTTTAAAATGGGACAAAAATGATCCAAAATCATCCTAACACACAATATAATCCCAAAAGAAATGGCTAGGGAAAAGACCAAAATGCCCTTAAAATTTTCGGACGGATTCCCTGCCAACTGCCCAACTTTCAAAGGGCATAACTCGCTCATACGAACTCAAAATTGAGCAAACTTGGTGGAGTTGGAAAGATCATTCTACAAGCTTCGCAACCATAACTGGAACTACTCCTAACTCATCCTGAGCTAGGAGTTGCGACTGCTCAAAGTTGGCCAAAAACTCACCGATTTCCACACTTGGCCAAATTTTCCAGATTTTTGAATTCCTTCCAAAAATGACTATTTCCTATTTTTATGCCTCTTCATAGATATTTCAATTTACCGGATGTTACAGGTTCTCAGGCGAACCATCATCCGGGTTGACTACAATCGCAAGACTAACTTGAGCATACATAAGCATCAAATCGAAAGAAACGTTTAAAACCAGTTTACTGAATCTCAAAACTTCGTTGAATATACTGAGTATGAAACATAAGTTTTAAATAAATATATCTGAAAACTTACTCTCCAAAAAATGTTTATCTATGAACCCTCTACTATACAAAGATGAGTGTCAGGACAAGACCCACGACTCCTCAAAAGAACTACTACTAACAACTCATAAAACTGGAGTCCTCCAGAAGCAAGGAGACCTCACTCGAATGCTGACGAGCGGATGAAGTGATCTCAACAGACTCTGTTGAGGATCCTAAGAACATGTATCTACATCATTAAAAGATGCAGGTTGAATGACATCGATACATTGAACGTACGAGTATGTAATATAGCTGAATAAAAAATAACTAAATTAAATTAAGGACTGCAACAGATAAAACATAACTCAACCGAATGTAAAGGATTAAAGGAATGAAATCATTTATAATTTTACAAAAACACAATAGTTTTCCACTAAATATGAAGCAAGATACAAAATATTTATATTCTTTAGGAAATAAATATTTAAGTCGTCGTCTGTTGTTTTAATTTCAAATATGTACCCAAAATAGTCTGTTTTGACAATGTCGTCTTTGCCATACTTTTGATACTTCCTTCAATCACGAACAACTTAGAGTATACAAACAAAATTACACACAATAATCTCATATTGCACCTAAATAAAGCTAGAATGAATCATAAAAAATAACATGTAAATCTTATCCAATATGCTTAAAGCTCTTATTGAAATTTAATATATGTCCATCACTTTTATCAAACAATGACTGAGATGCAGATCACTATTTCCTTGTCGCTTAATTGTTACTAAGCTCTCTTTATAATAGTAAACCTCACAACTACCACCCTTTGAATGTGACTTCAGGCCCAGATGATGAAATTCAAAAAGCCTTATCATTTTTGTCCTAATATTATACGAGACCAGCCAAAAAAATTTAGTTACCAAAATCACAGAGATGTCATAGCATGACTTAATAGAACCTAACCATCTATGTTCCTTTTAAAACAATATTATTAGTATTAATTATATATTCTCTAGATCATAGTTTATGGTAGCTCCTTTGTGTATTTGAGAAGAAAGATTTAGATTTTTCTTGTTGAAAATGAATTGAAAAATTGATCATGTAATTTTCCTTCATGTTAATTGTTGGATGTATTTGAACAATTCTTCCGTTCAGTTACGGGTTGAATTCTCGTGGAATATATTTGTGATCATCTGACATATTAAATGTAACATCCCAGAAAATTTTAGAGCTAAGACTCGGACCGTTCTTCATAGTGAGTGAGATTTTTGCAAGGAATTTAAAATTTCTTGAGTATTAAGGTCACTAGATGTAGCACCTTGAGTTCCAAAAAGAACTAAAGAGAAAAGCATTCAAGTCATTCTTAAGTTTTCTTAAGTTTTGGATCAATTTCAAACGACCATAACTCTTAGTACAAGATGAGTTAGGTGAGAAACAAGATAGAAAATTAAAGCCATTCGAGTCCTCTTTCCAACGCCGCCGAGTTTTCTCAATTCTGAGATCTGAGTAAAAAGTTATGACTGATTTACTAACGCCGCGCGAACCTGGCAGCAGCTCCGCGACGCGGAGCCAACACGCACCTCACTGCCTGGTGAAAGATCTTTTCGACTCCCAGCTCGTTTTAATTATTTCTTTAGGGGTATTTTAGTCCTAAAAACCCTTAGGAGGTCATCTAAATTGCCCTAAACGTGTAGAAAATTAGTTTTCTTAAATCTAAACCCTCTCATTCACTCCAAAGATTCTACGCTCAAGAAATTCAAGAAATGCTAAGGCTAGGGTTCATCTCTCAAGATCTTCCTTCAAGTGCTACAAGAAGATGGTTCTTTCAGGTATGTAAGCTTCCATAGTGTTGGGTTTGTTCACCCACACGCCAATCATGTTAATTTCAGCGTTAAATTCGTTCTAGAAAGTTGAAGCTTTGATGTTCTTGCTATGTATTCATGAATTGCTTTCGTTCTTGAATTGGGCTGAGATTGAGCAGTTCTTGAGGTTATTGTGTCGATTTATACAGTTGTTAGAGTTAGATTCTTGTGTTCTTGTGATGGGTATTTAAATCTAAAGAGAGATTGAGAAAAAGAATCGAAGTTAGGCGAATTGGGGTTAGGAAATGAAGAAGAAATTTCGTTGGTCAAAATTTGGAACCCCTCCGCGTCGCGCAGCCACTTCTCAGATTTGGTAATTTTTGGTTCGCGTCACGGAGTTGACACGGAGTGTTCTGCCTCAAAAGCCATTTTCGAAACCAAAATTTAAATGCTTCACCGCGTCACGGACCCACCTTCAAATATTGACTTTCAGTCTTTTTTCATGTTTAGCTATCTAAAATCATTCCTAAACATCATGAGACATTTCCTATAACAAATCACAACCTTGAATTCAAATCACATTCAAGGTAGAGTTGAGAGTCAAGTCTTGAGAGTTTCTCGAACATTTTTCAGAAAATCCCTTTTTGTCTTTTTGAGGAGTCTTCTACAAATTCTAATAACTTGTTTCAAGACTCGAGCAAGTGAGTATGAGAGTGAGAATAATGTATTCATGAGTCTACCTGTCATCATGAGATCTTTCTTATCATGAACTATAACTCTTGAATTCATAATTCACATTCAAGAGAAAATTAAGAGTAGAGTTCAAGAAAGCTTTTGAGTTCAATTGTGAATCCTTTGAGATCAACTATCGATTTGAACTAAGTTTTGAAGAAGTAATTCAGAGAATGAGAAGAGTCGTATACATGAGTTTCATATAATTATGTAGACCATCGAGTCGAGTTGTTTCATTCCCATAATTTCGCATGAACTTCGTAAGTTGAGCATCCTTCAGAGAAGTGGTATCTTTAAGTTCTAAGCCTTTAAGTATTGAGTTCCTAAATCCCTTTTGAGAAGTATCTTTGAGTCCTTGAGTTGAATATTTCATGCTCATAATTCCGTATGAATATTATAAGTCGAACAGTCTTGATATGAGAAGTATCTTTGAGTCATTGAGTTAAGTAGTTCATGCTCATAATTCCGCATGAACTCTGAGTTGAGCATTCTTGAAAATGAGTAGTATCATTGAAGTTCTTGAGTTCCAAGTATTTGAGTTCTATCTATGGTTATTGAAAACCTTGCATTGAGTCGTTCATGTCCATAATTCAGCATGAACCATATTTTAAGAAGTCTTTTACAAACGTTTTAACTTTGTTTTAAGACTTAAGTTTTGAGTTCAGTAAAGAGTAAAGTTGAAGTTCTTTTCTTGAAAAGTATATGGGGACTATGTATTCCCAAAAGAGTTTAAAATGTTTTCACATTTAAATAAGAACAAAAAACTGAGAATTTTCAAAAAAACCTTTGAGCTAGTGTTTCAGTAAAGAGCCTTTGAGCTAGTTTTTCAGTAAAGAGTCTTTGGGGTAGGTTTCAGTTAAAGAGTAAATGCTTTCACAAAAAGCAAGAGAAGAAACTGAGATTTCCAAGATTGCCTTTGAACTAAGTTTTTTAGCACTAATCTCAAATCACAGATGAAGTATGTTTTTAAAATCACTAGTATATTTTGGGAGTAGTATTGAGCACCAATATGTGGGAGAGTTCAGACAACTCATAGCCCCCATAAACCATGTAGCTACCATGGGTAGAAAAGGGTTATACTTTTTAGATGAACCCTTTTTCACAATAGACTAGTGGATCCACTTATTAGTTCAGATCCTATGCCCTTGGCAAAGTATAGGATGAGCTGGCAGCGTGAGGTAGATCGATGTATCATTAATATAGCTCTTATGTGATGGTTGTCAGTTAGAGAAACTCCCACAAAAGTTATTGTATTTTTATATACATCAGTTTATTGTATTTTTGCATACATTTCAGAGTTATGTTGTATCTTTGCATACACACAGAGTTTACAACATGTTTTTAAACAGTTTGTTTCTTTATGCTGCACTTATTTTAAATTGTTTTATATTGAAATGAGTTCAGTCATATTGAGTTAAGTATCTAGAGTTGAGTACCCAGAGTCAAATAACATATCTTTGAGTTAAGTATCTTATCCTTGAGTACATCTGAGTTGAGTAAGTTTGAGTAGTTTTGAGTATCCTTGAGTATTCCTTGAGTTGAGTAAGTTTGAGAAGAGGCAAGTATGTTTCCTTTTTATCAAGTTTCGAGCTTATGTTTATGTTTTACAATTCCCCTTACATGCTCGTACATTCCACGTACTGAGCCGTTTGGCCTGCATCTTCTCATGATGTAGAAACAGGTATTCAGGATCATCAACAGGAGATTCGTTGATACATCCGAGAGTTCGAGTTAGCTATGGTGAGCCTCCTTGCTTCCGGAGGATGTCATTTACCTTTCAGTTATATCAGTTGTTAGGATGTCGTGGGTCTTGTCCCGACTTTCATCTTTATCAGTTAGAGGTTTCATAGATAGTCAATATAGTTGAGAAGTCTGTATTATTCATTTATTTTATTAAATGATTTAAAGACTTAAGTTGCCCTTTTTATGGTGAGTTGAATAATTTATTTTATTCGGAGTTTCTTTTGAGTTAAAGCTTTCTATTTAAGTTTATTGAATTTTATTCAGTTTTAAGCTTTTTCATGCTTAAGTTAGTCTTCCGCTTGTAGTCAGCCAGGATGAGGGTTAGCTTGGAGACCAGCAATGATTCTTGAGTGCCGGCCATGTCCAGGGTGCAGACTCGGGTCGTGACATTAAATGTAACACATTAGTGTATGCATATCAAATATACACAATTTCTTGAATGTAACAATACTTACCTTGATACAATGTTACTATTAAAGTTAGATTTGATGGGCTGTTATTATAAGTAAAGTTTGTATAAATTATATCACAACTTGAACGTCATATATAATGCCCTTTAATTAAAGGTAAAATAATGATTTGTCAAACAATTTATTCTAAATGAATGGTGTAACAAGTTAATATGCTATACTTTTCCTTCTCTCTTTTTTTTCTTCTCTTTTCACAACATACGGGACAAATATATATACTATTATTCATAAATGGCTAATTATAGTTTTTCTAAATTAATTAATAAAAAAAATCAGCAGCGAATTTGGCCCAAGAAGGGCCCAAATTCAATTTATCCCTTACTCTCCTAAATTATTTAATCGTGATTATTTATTGTTTGTTTTGTTTAACTTTAACTTGATTTGTTTGGCCCAATTATATCTGATGAAACTATCAAAGTAGTGTATACCTCGGTTTGAATCTATCATATATTGAGGTTATAAATGATTCTAAGTGTTTGGGGAAGGAACCATTGAAGTTTAGAGGGTTTAGAATTGAAAAACGGAGAAGAAAAGTCGTCAAACACCTGGGGAAGGGGGTGGGGCGCCGCGCCAGCCAGAGCGCCCCAAAGCAATCCCTGAATGTGGGGCTTTGGGGTGACGCGCCAGCTAGAGTGCCCCAACCTGGTCCCTGAATCTCAAGGGCTGGCGCCCCGCGCCTCTCAGAGCGCCAAGGACGCCAGTTCTTCCCATTCTTCCCCCATCTTTTTGTACTTGTTCCTTAGCAATAAACCTATGTTTCCTAGTTGATTTCAACACTCTAAGGTACATCTAAACATCATGAAATCATCCATAAACATGAAATCATGAACCTTGAATCCATAATCCAATTCAAGGAAAGTTAGGATCAAAGTCAAGAGAAGTCAAGAGTCAAGTTAAGAGAAATTCATAAAAATTTCCAAAAGTCTTTTGCAAACGTTTTAACCTTGTTTTAATACTTAAGTTTTGAGTTCATTATAGAGTAAAGTTGAAGTTCATTTCTTCAAAAGTATATGTGGGCTAAGTATTCCCAAAGAGATTTAAAATGTTTTCACATTTAAATAAGAATGGAAACTGAGATTTCCAAAGTGCCTTCGGGCTTGTAGACACGTAATTTTTTACCGAACATAAGGTTTTACATCATTTTTATTCCTTAAATATTTCTTCTAAGTCTACATTAAATATTTTATTTTTTTCATCGTATTTTAGTAAGTTTATTTTAAAAAGATTTGAAAATAACAAAAATATATGTTTTATTTTTATTTTAATTTAATAAATAAGCTGATATTTCTTAATTATATTATACTGTATATATTAATTATTAAAAAATAAAAATCTAAACAGAACTACCTATCCCATACCCACTTGCACGTTTCCTCATCCCATTCTTCCTCCCATTCACTCGCCCCACAATCCCACATAACCCCACAACCCCAACACATCCACACACACATACATATACCTCCACTCCATCACACCCCTATACATACTACTCCTAAACACAACATAGCAACAGATACTTACCAATATACACAACACAAAAAGCAGACAGAAATAAAAAAAAAAAAAAAAATAGACGCACAACACGAGAAAGAGAGAAAAAAAAACGGCACAACAGAGAACATACGAGACAGCAACAATGGAAAAAACCATAAGCAATACCACACAACCCATATACTTTCACTCAAAAAATCCCATAACCCAAAAAACAAACTCACGACGAAAAAAAAAAGAAGAAACATTCCATTTTTATTTTTTTCTTTCAAAAATTCACTAACACATTCACATTTTTTCTTCCTTTCTCATTACTATTTTCATATAAACACATCACATATACCACCACATATAACCTACAAACTTGTGGGTGTTCTAATCGAGGTTCGGTCAAGATTTTTGCGGTATTCAACTCTAACTTGTCTCTTTTAATTTATCTATGGAATGCGATGTAATTTTATGATACTTTTTTTATATATTGTTTTGTTTCATTCATAATTCGATTAAAATAAATTTGAAATTAAATATATTTGTTGTTATTCATTGTTGTACAATTTTGATGCTTTGAATAAGTTTCTAGTTAATGTCACGTAGAATCTCATTGAATATCGAAAATTAATTAAGGATTTAGAGTTAGTACATTGAGTTTTGTTTTATTTTAAATAACATTTTTTGGCTTAAGATAGGTTGAATCATTAATTGAATTACTATCGCTATACAATTCCTATTGGTGTTAACATTTCCGAATTTTAATATCATTTTTTTTGTTTACTATTTAAGGATTTAGAGTTAGAAAAAAAAAGTATTTGTTGCTATTATCAAATGTATTCATTTATCAAAATATCCATATATTAACTAATCAACAGTTTAACCTTATGTTTATACTTGCATGCAAATGGCTATAGAAAAAGAATAAAATACAAGTACTCAATATATCCAAGTATTCATCTGTATAAAAAAAATCAAACAAGAGTTTGATACTTCTTTTAGTGTTTCTTCTTGTTCTTCCTAAAGTTTTTTTGCATTGCTATTGGAAGCAACATAGTTGGTCTTTCTTCTCTTTGCAATATTGGCTTTCTCTTTTAAAGGTTTTGAACCTTCTTTTCTCTTGACAAATTTTGTCTGTAGTTCTTGATCAAGTAGATTCAACGGTACGAGGGTTATTAAAAATCTTTTGTTCGTATATTGATCTCCGTTGCAGCAACAAAGCCTGCAATTTTGACTTATTCTTGAGTGATATACAAATCAAAAGATGATGCTTCATCCAAAAAATTATCAAAGTAGTGTATACCTCGTGTAACCCTCTTCGAAGTATTAATTTTCGCCATTGTGATGGTGAAAAAGAAAGCTTCAACAGAAACTTTAAATCCCCGCCAGTATCATTGGTATCCATACCAATAGAACCTCAGTATTTCCATTCAAGAACACACAAAAAAATAAAATAAAAATAAATAAATGAAAAGTTCGCCATTTTAAATTGTAGTCCTTTTAACTTAATGGTAATTGTTATTTATACTAGTATAATATATTTTGTACCATATTAGTCTCGCTAATTTTATTAATACTTAGTGACTTCATAACCATTCAAAATATATCATTTGAAACATAGTCTCCTGATAAATTAAAATCTTATAAGAATTCCGCAGACAACAATTAGGAGATTAGTCTCGTTACATATATAATTGAAATATTAATGTTTTAAAAATATCTTTTATATCAACCAACGGTTTGACTGTGTGATGCATGAAGTACTAAAAATTAATTAATGGCCTTAATTTTATTTTTTATTATTTGTTTAAAGTTTTTGTTTCTCTATTATAATAATAATAATAATAATAATAATAATAATAATAATATGTCCATGACTAAAAAAGGTGAATATAATATGTGGTAACATAATCTATACTAATACAAGTATGGATAGCAATAAATTGACGTAAAAATGGGGAATAATATGTTCTTTATTAAGGAAACACTACTCAAATCATGTTCATTGCAAATTGTTGACGTATCATCTATTAAGTTGTAAAATTAGCATGCACAAAAGAGATGGATACAATTTTATTTTATATATATATATATATATATATATATTGAATTGGAGAATAAATGTTAGTAGGTAGGTAGGGCTAAAATAAGGATTTTTCTGACCGGTAGTTGTGTAGTGTGCATAGACATATTTGGTTATGAGTAAATGAGTATGTTGTGTTTAAGAGTTGATAATGTTAGTATAAATAGATGAGTGAGAGATGCATATCGATAGATAGATAAAATATGGAGTCGTACTTGATGTTGTTTGCTATTGTTATAATAATAATAATTATGAGTGCATCGTCTGAATTAATTACTAAACCACCAATAACTAATTACCATCATATGCAGATGA
>JAJOOE010005613.1:0-35567 GCA_036250405.1 Solanum raphanifolium
ATCTTTTTATAAGTAGCTAAACAAGTTTTCCGGTAACTTCCGAAGCACATTTTTAAGAACTTTTTGGGTCAAATTCAAATATAATCATTTCATTAAGTTCTCGACTCTAAACTCACATGTGAGGCTCTAGTTTCACTCTATCATTTTCCGAGTCGTTACATCAACATTCTCCTCTATCTATTCATGATGTACGAGAGGGGCCTCATTTTAGGGAGCATTTTCGACCGGTACCCCATCTATAGTAGGTTCCACTCTTCCTCGGCCTCTACCCCTAGCTCTTCCTCTAACCCTGCCTCGACCGGGACCTCTCGTTACGGATTCCTCACCTGCAGCATTGACGGGAGCTACGGGCCTGACGTCATTGAACCCAATGTTAACCATCTGCAGACAGAAAAATGAATGAGGTTAGATAACAATTCGAATCGATAGATACCAATTGGAATCAAGTTATAGCACGAAAGGAGACAAGAGAAAACAGAGAGATTTCCTAAAGTCTTATAGCCTCTCGAAGAAAAATACAGACGTCTCCATACCGTTCCGCAAGACTTTATTAGACTCATTTTGGTACATCGAGATCAATGAACCTAGGCTCTGATACCAACTTTGTCACGACCCAAACCGTCGTGATTGGCACCCACACTAACCCTCCGGTGGGAGAAACATTTATACTAATTAGCTAACCAACTTAATCAAATACTAAAATTTAAGTTACGGAAGCAAGTTAAATTCTAAGGAAAGAAATAGGGAGTTCCCATAAACTCCAAACCAATAGTCTGACAACTAAACAAATGCGGAAGTAAATACCTAGAACCTGAAAGTCAATGTACCAAAATTCTAACAATGAACCAAAAGTTTAAAGGAAAATGGGTACAACCCAACTAAACATAAGATAACTAATGAACTAATCTAAGTCCGAATAAAATCGACTGGACAAGAAGAGAACTCATGGCAGCCCGGAACAACTGGCTCACCCTTAAATTCGAAGCGATCACTGATCGTCTAAGCGAGGTCTGTCAATAGCCGACTAAAGATGCCCTGTACTCAACAAAGAAAGAGCAAGTGCAGTATTAGTAAACAACCACAGCGTACTGGCAGGATCACGCGACTATTCCACTAAGTGTAACATACATAAGTCACTACAACATAATAATAACATGCATACACCGAACATATACAATATCATCGTTATTTACGAACAGCGTGCAATATCACATTTCTCAAGATTCACAATTACATCAAGTCATTGGTCCTCTCATGGAACCCAAACCCAAAATGTTAGCATACCGAGACGTGGTACCCGATCCAAAGTTTATGTCGGAACATGGCAACCAATCCCATAGTTATGCCGGAACGTGACAACCGATCCAAGTTAGTGTGTCAGAACGCAACATCCGATCCATTCAACAAGCCACAATCACAATCACAAGTATATTCTCATAATCATACAATCAAGTCATGATTCATGGCATGCATCATTTATCTACCTCATTTACAACTAGTGTGATCAATAGTGCAATATTCACATACAAACACGTATTATAATGAAGCAAGAACAAACATATATCACACAATCATGAAATCACAACCATCATATACCTCGAAACAAGCTTGAATCCCCTAAGAAACTTGATTCTTCCCTTTCCGGATTCGTTCCGCTTGTTCTTGGTCTACAAACAATCATAATAACACGGATAATTACCCAAATTACTAACAATTCCATCAACCCTAGATCATACCCATTATCCCAATATCCAAATTAGGGCTTTTCCCACCATAATACTCAGATCAAAACTCTTCCCCATAGATAATTACCCATTAGATTACGTTCTACGGATTGAAAAATAGATTCGATGAGTGAAAATCTTACCTAATTAGCCTCAAGAATAGTGGAAAACTGTCAAGAAAAGCTCTGGGTTCATTCCTTAGCTCTCAAGTTTGAAAACTGCAGAATAAAGACATTTTTGGGGTTTATTTTCGACTTTAAGTCGCGTCTGTGGCACCATCCCTCTACAGCGCCCCCGCCCTAGCGACAGAAATCCCGCCTCAGCGGCTTACACGGAACTAGTGAGCAAAATTAATAATTCCATGACTCCATTTCTCAACACACCTTCCACCAACGACACTCAGAAACTACTCGTTCACGCTAAGATCGATTCCGAGAGTTCTATTCGTCCGAATTCAATTCTGTAAAGTTGTACGGGTTCCTTAACGTCTTATCTCTCTACTTATGTGATCAAATTCATAATTAGATCACCCAATTGTTACCAGATTTTCCTAAACTTTAATGACTCCGATTTCGTCCAAATTTGGACTAGGTTGAGAAATTCCAAGTTACTATGAAAACGTTTTCCGACCTAAAATATTTTCCGTTGGCATTTTCTATAACAACGAAACCCGGTTGTTACATAAACGAAAGTTGAGATTGAGTCCCCTGCGTTCTAGGAACGTATACATGAGGATATTTGTGGACCTATTCATCCACCTAGTGGTTTATTTAGATACTTAATGGTCCTAATAGATGTTTCTTCTAGATGGTCTCATGTGTGCCTATTGTTATCTCGCAACTTGATGTTTGCTAAAATATCGGCACAAATAATATGATTACGTGCACAATTTTCTGATAATCAAATTAGTCAGTTCAGTGATGAGATCACGACTCACCTCTAGAAAGGGTAGAGCAATTGAGAAGAAATAAATCTGAAATTTACTCTCAAAGTAATAAGATTGAAATTTTCTCATATAAAAGTAAATTAGAAATTTACTAAAGCAAAAAGCACATGTCACAGTAAACTTGGAGTTTACTAGTAATAAAAACTTTATTAGTTGGCATGAATGATTTGAGCATTTCAAAGATATGCATACTGAGTAATAGACATACATTGAAGAACTAAAAGATTTTTCAAGAATTCTTTATGTTGCTTGTTCTCGTGATAAGTTGATTGGATCAACTAATGTTGGGACTAAATCCCTAAATTCTGAAAAGTACAAAAGGTGAATATGGGCTCGTTAACCAATCATGTGATACGAAAAAGAGATGCATCTATAATACAATCACATGTGTGTTTGTTGTCAACTTGCATTGACATTCGCAAAATTGTTTGTGCAAGATAATTGATTTAAGAGCACAACTTTCAGAATATGTAATCAAGACAATTGTCTTGGTAATATTGATAAATATTCAAGATGATGTGACATTAAATGTCTAAGATAAATAGTGAAATCATTGTTTCTAAAAATAAAGCTTCATGTGTTGATTTGAAATACGATATTGTATACAAAAGTAATGGTACGCATCAGACCAATAAATTATGATCAATTTTTCTCTTAATTGGTTTATGGTCAGGGACCAAATATTTTTCATCTGATAATTTTGATTTGCAGTATATGATTAATGAATATACTATGATGCACTAAGATGGATTCTCCAAAATAGATTGAGATATATGTTAGGTTGTCTAACATAAGGGGGAGATAAGAAGCAACACAAGAGTTGTAAATGCTCCTATTGATTGTTTCTAAAGGATGGAGTCTATGAGATTCATGAAGCATGATAGACTAATCGAATCTAAGTAAAATAATCCTTGAAAAGGGGAGGATAAAAGAATCAAAATGATCATAATAAGGATACAATGTTCTCTTAAAGAGCCTACGACATACCACTTCATGAAACCTCATGAGTGGGGTACGCACCTGAAAATAATGAAGTGATGAGATCTCAATAAGTTATGTCGTATTGTGAATCGATACAAAATGATATATCGTTGACGATATCTTTGATACAATAATGCGAAATTTTGTAAAAGATTATGATGATATGAATTCTACGCCTATTAAAGCATGCTGGCGTAGAAATAATTATCAAGTGAAAAGTGGAATGATGCATCTTGGTAAGCGTAAAACTTATTTGACTGGCAATCTAGACACAAAAAGATGTCATACATTTAATATTGAATGTTGTCAATCACTTGACAAAATCAATATGAAAATTTCTGAAGGATTCAAAATCTAAAGTATGTACAAGTTTTTGGAAAACTTGTTTATAATCCTCATATATAGATTAAAGCAATCAAAAATCTTTTGTATTGTTATGCAAGTCGATGACTTGAATTGAAACTCTTGAAGAGTTTTCAAATGGCAATAGATTATTTCCTTAAAGAAGTAAAAATGAGGAACTTGCAGAATTTTTTGGCCCTGAAAGGAGAATTCATAAAAGGAGATAGAAGGACACACATTTCGTCAAAATTTTTCTACACATGAGCTCCCAAGAGTGGTGATATCAACATGCAACAGGTTTGTTCAAGTAATACTATAGTTGATTTATTCACCAAGTCTCTACCAACTACAATTTTCAAGAAGATGGTGCACAAGCTTGGGAAACGAAGATTCAAGTCTCCGGATTGATGTTCTCATTAGGATGAGATAATACGTGATGTACTCTTTTTTCCTCACAAAGTTTTGTCCCATTGGGTTTTCTTTGTAAGGTTTTTAATGAGACATACATAATGCGTATTATTAAATATGTGTACTCTTTTTCCTTCACTAGATTTTTTTCCACTAGGTTTTATCTAGTAAGATTTTAAGGAGGCATATAATATATCAATATTCAAGGGGGAGTGGTATAAACATATTTGTATTATAGCGAATGTCTATTATGTGGAGTCTTTTAGGGAGTAGTTAGGAATCCTACTTGGGGACCAAGTTAGGTTTCCCCTATAAATAAAGGGGTTTTCTTTCATTGTAAATCAGATATGTGGATCCCTAAATATCATTCAAGAAGAATAGTAAGTCTTCCCTCTTTTCCCTACTTTCTTCTCATTGTTTTATATTATTTCATAAGAGAAACCGATTTTTAAAAAAATAATTTAAAATCATAAAGCTTATATGTGGGTGGTTAATTTAAAAAAATACGGAATGATAAAAATGTAATTTCGAATTTTGAATTTTAATTTAAGAGAGAGAGAAAATTTTAAAACTAACATTTGGATAACTTTTCAGAACATATCCACTTTTTCATTTGGATAACTTCCAACATATGATTCATATTTCCACATATCCATGACTTCTTTTTGCTTCTTCGAAAATCAATATATATCAGTCTCCTTTACAGTTTTCAAAAATTACAGATGATATATTATAATTCAGTTTTCTTTATAGTTTTCAAAAAATACGGACGATATGTAATTCAATTTTCTTTCACTCTTCTTTTCTCATTAAAAAACTAATTATTATAATATGCCAAATATATTGTTATTCAATAAAAATTGAATTCGTTATTTCACAGTTTTTATAATTTATATTGCAAGAGTTGTTTTACAGATTTGACGTTCATTTAATCTACTAATTTTAGATATAACTCAATTATTATTTTCGTCAAATATTTGTTGGTCATATAAATGACTTTTCGGTTCTTGTATAGATAACTTTAGGCTTTAAAAAATTAACTTTGTAAACTATTAGTAGTTGATAAAATTCTTTCTTATTTTTTAGGAGAAAACGAGGGTAATGTCCAGTTGGAAAAAGACACGAAAAAAATATAAAGTGATTATATTAACTTTTACAAGCTTGAGGATTGAAGCAAAGATGAACACAAGATAGTATATAGCTGTGTTTTTACTGTATTTTTTTTCTTGATTGATTGACTCTAAATAACATTATATATCACCAAACATAGAATTTTGTATAAATTCCCTATTGTTAATATAGATTTTTGTATTGTTGAAGTCTTATTTTCTCCTCTATTTTTACATATCTTTTTTGTGAACAAAAAATATAAGAAATAATTTAAGGAATCAAAATCAGAAAGTTATTGTAGTTACAATTTAAAAATATATAAAAAATATAATATTACTTTAAAGGTATTAATACAATTAAAATATGAAGTAACTAAGTAATTTTAAGCTATGTGTAAGGCCACTAACTCAAATCTTAATAGAATTTTAATAATAAAGTATATTAATTTTAAAATATATGTAGCTTACATCATTAATTCAAACTATAAAGATATCATATTGAAAACAAAAATATAGATAATTCAAAATCATGAGTTTAATTAAGGTAAACACACTAAATAAATTAATCAAAAGTAATATAGTAAACAAATGTTGGCGAGAGGATAATAGGTATTGCGTGAACGTGTTTATGATTTTGATTAATTTTAACAATAAAAAAATAAAATGATTCTTAAAATTATTATTGACAAATTTAAGTAATGAGCTGTAACGATCCATTTGGTTGTTTTGAACACTAGACCTATTTCTTTCATAAAAGTACCTTTCAGTAAAATTTAAATGAGAGTTTTGGAACTATTTGATAACTACAATTATTTAGTTGACGGATATTTATTAAATTATTATTATTTTTATTTAATGGGTGGTTAATGGACCAAGACCATAATCTATTTAATGTCCAATACAATTAGCCAAGGTGAAACTCACCGGCGGACGAATAACGTGGAAAACTTAATGCAGCGTCACGAAGAGCGGCCAACTTCATCAGGTAATAATTTAGTATATGCATTATTTTTGAGTTAATATCTCAAATGGTCACTTAACTTTGAGAATTTATCTTAAAAAATCATTAAACTTTGTACTTTGTTTTGTATCAATAAAATCACTCAACTTAGACTTTTGCATCAAAAAAATCACTCAAGTTAAGTCTTTGTATCAATAAAATCATTCAACTAAATTTCTCATTAACTAAAATTTACCATGACAAAAAAAATACTATTTATTCCTAAAATTGAATGATATTAACTCCTAAAATAAATAATAAATAAATAAATAAATAAAAATCTGTTTTGCTGATTAAGTTAAATATTCATATATGAAATTAATTCTCATTTTTCCATTGCGTCTGATGTTTCAAAATCTACTTTATTAGAATTTTGCAAATCAAGAGCTTCGTATCTTTTGAATATTTGTATAGCGGTAAGATTCACAGCAATCCTCTGCTAACCGCTAGGCGATTTTAATTGTGTTAAAAAATGGGGATAACATAGCTTTGAGGTTTTCTAGACGTTATGTTAATTAGCACACATATTTAGTTACAGGTGTGGTAATAAACCTAGCTTATATTTTATTTTAGAGAGAAAGGAAAGATCGAGTCAACAACTGACAAGGAGAAGTAACTATTAAATTAATTAATTTATATCAAAGTTAAAATCTTAAAAGGTCATCTAATTTTGAGAATAAAAATTAATTTATTTTATCATGTTAAATTTAGTTAATGATAAATTTAGTTGAGTGATTTTTTTGATACAAAAGTCTAAGTTGAGTGATTTTATTGATACAAAACAAAGTTCAATGATTTTTTTAGATAAATTTTCAAAGTTGAATGACCCTTTGAGATATTAACTCCATTATTTTTTTAAGGTAAATTCCATATTGCTATTATTATTATATATGTGGTGTGGGAAGAGTTGGATTTGAGTCTCTGTGTCCGCTAATTAAATTGAGGGCTTGTTTCTGTTGATAAATTAAATTAAATTGGTGATATTAGAGACTAAATTACATTTACCACCAAGTTAAGCTTTAATTTTTTGTTACAATCAGGAGTTTCATGAATTAGTGGGCTGATGCCTTTTAAAAAAGATACTATCATTATATTATCAAGTTTTGGATATATTAAGATGGGTGATTAAACATTAGGTATATTACATTACATGAATTCTATTGCATTTATGGTATTAAAGAAATTGAGACTTAGTGTCCGTTTGGATTGACTTATTTTAGGTGCTTTTAAGTAATTTTAAAGTGTTTGGGTAAAATTAAAAAATGTTTATAAACACTTATTTTAAAGCCAAAATAACAAAAATAAGCCAAAAGCCATAAGTTAGAAATCCTAACTTATGGCTTTTGGCTTTTGGCTTATAAGTCATAATCTAAAAACCAATCCAAACAGGCCCTTAACCCTAGGCTTAAGATTTAAGAAATATGAGACTTAACAAGTTAGTTGGCACCAAGATTAAGTGCTTGGTTAGAGAATTGAGCTCGTTTACTTACAAATTATCCATACTTGATAGATTTAGAATGATTTGAGGCATTGAAGAAAGGAAAAGAACTGGCGAATGGCGAGGTAGGTTATGGTTTATTCTATGTGATAGATATACTCTTAGTGATTGATAGTCATTGAGTGATATTATGAATTTTTCTATTTACTTGGTTGTTGTGATTTGGATAATATATATGTTGTTGTGATTGATTTGTAATCCCAAGATCACAAAATCCATAATCCTGAACTTGTTCTATTAAAGTGATGCCTTAAATAAAGAAGGTTTGATGAAATATTGTTAACGAAGTGGAAAGAGATGATAAAGAATGACAAATGAAATAATTATATGGTTGAATCGGGTGCCACGAGCCGACACGATATTATTGGATCAGGTGTCACGTTCCGACATGGTATTATTGGATCGGGTGTCACGTTCCAACACGGTATTATTGGATCGGGTATCACGTTCCGGCACGATATTATTGAATTGGGTGTCACATTCCGACACGATATTATTGGATCGGGTGTCATGTTCCGACACGGTAAAATTAAAGGAAAATATATTGAAATAACTTAAAGTACTCAATCTGAAAGAACCTATTTCCCAAATGAGCATGGTGTGGAGGCATGAGTCCTTGTGTGTGTTCTTGATATTGTAACTGATTACGTAATTGCTTCAATGCTATTGTCACTTGTCCATGTTTCTTGTTGCTTTCCACCTACTAAGTGCTATAGTTTATTTTATACTATTACTTTATGCATATTAGTTACTATTTTGAGTCGGCCAATGATATCTACTCAACACATGTTACCATGTACTGAACTCTACTTGTATTTTTCTTTGTTTTCCTTTGGTGGAGTGCAACGAGTGTACCAACAACTTTGACTCACCCTCAGCTCTAGCCAGTCTCCAGCACATCAGGTTCCAGGGTGAGCTATTCATTCTAGCTCGTGTTGGATTCTCTAGGTCATGGCATGATGTCCTTAGTTTTCGGACACAAATTACTTTATTCTTTTATTTTGGTGTCTTTGATACTCTTAGACTTAGTATTTGGAAATTAGATGTTCTTGATGTGATGACTTTCATGTTTTGGGAAACGATATTTTAATAGATTTTGGTGGATTTATATTTCTTATATCAATAAGATTTAAGCTTCTGCATTATGATTGTATTTCGTAAGTTGAACAACTAAAATAAGTTGGGGCTGTATTCGTTGGTTCGCCCACCTATGAGGTTAAGTGTGGGTGTCACTCATGACTCATTTTGTGGTTTGGATTGGTTGGTTTGGTGTTGAAAAAAAAATCCGACCACTCTTGATTTGGTTTGATATTCAAAGAAAAAAAGTCAAACCAAACTCAATCCAAACTGACATCATATAAATATAATTTTATTTTATTCATAGATAAAAAAAATATTACTAATAATCTACTTTGTTAATATATTTTAGTTATTTTATAGTTTTCAATGTTTATGTATATTATTTCAAATTTGGGCTTGTAAAATTTTGTAAATGTTTGATTTTGTATTAAGATCAGAAGTTACAATAATATTGTTATAGTTTTTCAAATTTAGGTTAACAATTTACTTTGTAAATATTTCGTTTTGTATTCAGTTTGACTGTAGCCTTTAATCTTATTAATTTAACATACTGAACGTTGATATTTCAAAAATATATATTTTGTACTCGTGTGAATTTTATCGTCTTTTCGAAGATTTCTATTCATTTAACATTTTTTTAGTTTAGCTTGTCACACAGGCAAGTAAAAACATATTTGATCTCTTTTTCAAACACCGTATAGTTGTAAAAAAATTGAAAAACCCAAAAAAAAATGACAGAACAGACTAAAGCTGAAATTGAAAAACCCGACTTTATATGGTTTGATTTGGTTTTTACATTTAATAAACCGACATAATTATTGGTTTAGGTTTTTTTTTAATGAAAAAATCAAACCAAACCGACCTATGTACACCCCTAAATACAAGTATAGATGGATACATTAATACTATATTTTTATAAATAAATACCTAAGTTAACACCAAGCCTCAAGTATTATAGGAAAAACTTGACCAAAAAGATATTGGCGTTTTGTTGGCTTTTTCAATTTTTTATACAACCGAATACTTACACAGTTTGATTCCTACACATTCTATTGTTTTTTTCATTCTTCTTATTTAACAACAGTGTATTCATATGTATATTATATTGGTGTATTCATTTTCCAAATTGTTGTGTTCATATGCTAAAATTGTACTACTTTACCTTGTTTGATGTATTAATACATTAAGCTTTTATAACTACTTGTATCCTTGATATATTAATACTTTAAATTTTATAAATAGAAACATCAATTTGAATTCAAAGTATTCATATGCTAATTGTACAAGTAATACATTTTTCTTATTTAGTTATTGTAATTACAATTGTATTAGTGTATAAATAGAAAAAAAAAAAACATATGAAAAAATATAGCGAGAAAAATACATAAACACTTTTATATTCAAAATTTTATGAATATCTTGGTAATTAGTATTTTGTGAATATATTGTATTTAGGAATATAAATACAACTTATTATATTATGTGAATGAATCGGGATATGCATTCAATATGTAATTATTAGTTGGTAATTTAATAATGAAAATTTGAGTGACTTAGGGACATAGTAAAAGGTTGGCAGTTATGGTAACATACCATACCTTATTTAGCGTATTGTAAGTTCGCATGTATCACTGTATAAATAATAATTAAAAAAAATACAAACATGCAGCTAGAAGTTGACATAAAGTGTAGTCATTTTTAATAAATAACATATTTATAAATATTGAACTTCAATAACCTATAAATATAGTCATTTTTGTTAATTACTTTATAAACAATAAAATAATTTGCTTACAATAAATATAGTCATATATCTATTTACTTAAAGAAAACAAAATAGCCAAAAGAGGTCGTGGGCTCAACACGAGTGAGCTCAATTCGACCCAAGATCATTCGGCCTTTTTTTGCTTCTTTTCCTATTCTTGCAGCGTTGATTTTTTGAAGAAAAAAAAAATATTTCGCTATTGTTTTTTTTTGGCTGCGGTTTTTTAAATAAAAAATATCCTCTATTTCTTAAGAAAAACTTTTTCATGGAATTTTTTTTCACCTATCAATATTGTAGAAATGGTGTAAAAGTATGTTTATATAATATACAAATAATTATGTAATGTATCGATATTGTATAAATAGTTATGTTGCGTATATGTAATGTATCAATATTATATAAATTGTGTATAAACATGTATCAATATCATATAAATGATACATAATGTACAAATAATTATGTAGTGTATATGTAAGATATCAGTACTATATCATGTATCAAATTATATAAATAATTATGTAATGTATCGATATTTATTTGATTATCCTCCATTCTCACCTTAATAAATAAATAAAACAAAAAAAAATAAAACGATATAAATATTCATATTCTACAAAAAAGTGAAAAACTTAGAAAAGAAAAATAATTAAAATGGAGCAACAAGAAACTTTGAACAATGAATTATTACTATTATTTTTAAACAGAATAACAAATGATTATGTAGTGTATATGTAATATATCGATATTATATAAATATGTATCTAATGTATCGACATTGTATAAATGGTCTATAATTGCGTATAGATATCATATAAATCATTATGAAATGTATCGATAACAATATTTATTTGTCTATCATGCATTCCAACTTAATAAATAGAAGGATAAATAAAAATAATAAAAATGACAAATATTCATTTTTCCACAAAAGAAGTGAAATAATTAGACAAGAAAAAAAAATAAGAAAAAGAGCAACAAACAAAATATAAACAACAAAAAGTTTTTCTTTTAATATCACTACAAAAAAATGGTATGTTTTATCTAATTTGGGCCCTATGATAAATATGTATTAATTACATCAAATATGACCTTTTTACTCGAATTGAGTCATTTCGGAGAATTCTATAAAATTAGACCAAAAAAGTCGTAAATAAATGTTATAGGTTGTTACCAAAAAAGTGTAATTTTCCTAAAGTTAATATTAGCCAAAAGCCTAATGGGCTAGGTGAGTGACTCATGAAAAATGGCAAATCATAACAACTTATATATTTAATTGGCAATAAATAGCCCAGTTTTATTTATTTGGCAAAAAAGGATTATTTTAATATTTATTTGACATAGATATCCATATTTATTTTTATTGAAAACTATTTTGATTTAAGCTTTGAACCAAGTCCATTTATTAATAAATCAAAAAGTGAAAGTAACCACAGATACAAAACTTGGGTCCAAAAGTGACCCAAGCCCCAAATACAAAAAGTAACAAAGACCAAACCAACCGACACTCTATTAGGAAACAAGGGAAGTTCCATCCGCAATGGCTTCTTCTTCATCACAGATCTTGGTTTTAAGAAAAATTCAAGCACTTCATTACCAGCAACTCCTCCTGGCGAGCCCTCTACCTCGATATAGTTGCTAGATCGATAAAGATTCAAGTATGGATTGAAATCACCTCCACATAAAAAAACTGTCACTGATTTCATGATTCAACAATCATTGAAGACTTCTTTTACCTAGATGCAGACGACCTGAACCTAGGTTATTAGCAAAGCTGAAGGATGCCAAAATAGTCAGTGATGGAACCTTGTCAAGAGGAGTTTCTTGTCTTTAATTCCTTTGTGCATTTTGGTACTCAATCTTTTGATTAATCTCCTCAAAAGGTTGAACCCCATCGAGATTAATATCACTTTTTAAGTCGACATATCGCATACGTTGTAATCAAACTATTTATCGCTTGGAGATTAGTGGTACCAAAAAATCTTCCCTTTCTCATACTGTTGTAGATACTTTATCATTCTAAACCTGTTGTAATGTATGTGCTTATCCATTGTAGCTTTTGTTTTGCACTTTGCTAATTCTCAAATTAGGTATATTTTCTTTCTCTAGTTGCAATATTGTCGTAGCCTTCTGTGATAGTTCTTGAATGTTATGATATTGTTCTCTCTCAATTCCTGCAAAATGAACAAACGATTTAGTAAAAAAAATCATCTAGATTTTTTCCTTCTTTGAAAGTGTGAACCACTTCCACCCTATGATTCTTTATCAATTGCTTAATGAACTTGGCTTCCCAAGTTATCTACCATCGAACCTCCCACACTCCATTTAGTACTTTCTAAGCTAACAGAGAACCAGTCTCAATAATCAAGGGAATCAAGGTCTTCTGAATACAATAATATAAGCCCTCCTTAATTTGTCATGATCTCAGCCTCCAAAATTGATTCCTTTGTAACCCCTATAGATTCTGCATACACCAGATCCCCTTCCTCATTTCTGATACAAAAAGCTATAACCCCAACTCATGTCTCATATTCAAATGAGACATCGGTATTGCACTTATAAACCCCTGGTGAAGGATGAATCCATCTCACAATTTTAGTTTTTATTAGGGGTGAATACCCTTCAAGGAACTGAACAATTGTGGTTAATGTTTTAGGAATATTCCTTAACCATGGGTATCTAAACTTGGTGAACAAATAAATGTTCCTCTTGATTGAGCATTTGATATTAATAAATTACCCCTTAAAGGACCTTGTTCTTTCGTAATCCTAGGTCCACCAAAATTACTTTCGTTATCATGAGGATACTCAACACTTGTAACCTCTTTCTCATTTCTTTACTGGTGATTTATGTGTAACAATGATAGAGTTTATACCAACATATTTTTCTTTACCCTTTTCTTAGAGCTATTATTGATAATAACAGTAGGGATTTCACTACTAGATGGATGACCTCTTTTTGATTTATTGGTGGGAGACGGAGTCAAAAGCATTCAACTCAAAGCTTGATCTTAAAAAAACAATGGGACTATTAACATTAGAGAAGACTTTCTTAAACAAGAACTCTTTCTAAGAGTATAATCCACATAAATTTTTCTACCCATGCTCGATTTTTTCAAGAAGCAAATAAAAATATTTGTCTATTTAAAGATGAATTTGAAAATAATAATAATAATAATAATGAAAACAAACAAATCGTCTAGGTATAGAATGGTTACGTATGGAACTAAGAGGGGAAATGGGTTGTAGGGAACTAAGACAGAGAAAATGAGATCTTTAATAAAGAAACATATTCAAATATATAATTGTGTCACGACCCAAACTGTCGTGATTGACACCCACACTAACCCTCCGATTTGAGAACCATCACTACAATCCGACTAAGCAACTTAAAGAAACTAAAACATTTAAAGATACGGAAGTAGGTTTAAATGACTAATTAACATGGAGTTCCCATAAACTCCAAAAGTTTAAATAAAAAAGGAAACATGACTATTGCGGAAATTCAACCCCTAGAACCTGAAAGTCATTGTACCAAAATTCTATAATTCAACAAGTCTAAGAAAAGGGGTGCAACCTAGAAAACTAAACATAAGTGAAATTCTAACGATGTAGTCTGAGTCCGAAAAGAATGGACTAAACAGATGAAGGATCCATGGCAGCCTGAAAGAACTGGCTTACCCTCGAATCCGGTCTCGATCAATGACCCCCTATCTGAGGTCTATCAGTAGCTGCTTGAAGATGTCATGTACTCAACAAAGAACAAGCAAGAGTAGTATCAGTATACAAACCACAGTGTACTGGTAGGATCACACAACTACTTTAGTAAGCAAAATAAAAGCTAGTAACTACAACACAGTAAACACATATACCGAATGCATAGTTCAATTATCATTTCAGGAGCAACATACAAATTCCCAATATCAATGACAGGTAGACATGAATGTAATAATCACAAGTGGTCTTCTCATAGAACCCACACCCAAACTGTTAGTGTGTCGGAACGTGACACCCGATCCAATATATATGTGTCAGAACGGGACATCCGATCCAATATATATGTGTAGGAACATGACACCCGGTCCAATATATGTGTCAGAACATGACATCCGGTCCAATCAGCACAATCATAGTCACAATCACACCCATATTGAACAGTACACATAGTCACACATTCAACTGTCAGATTCATGGCATGTAATTGTTCACACATAATCATTTCATTTGTATCATTTCACATTACCCTATTCACATACATGTATGCATACAACGAAGCAATTAACAAGCATATGTCATACAATAGGAAGTTGAACCATCACCTACCTCGAAAACAAGCCTGAATACTCCTAAGACACATGAGCCTTCCCTTTCTAGAATCTTTCAGCTCGTTCTTGATCTAAACCAAGCAATTAACGCAAGGATCACTAAACAATGTCTACTTTACCTGGATTATAACCAAAATTATCAACCCAAGGCCAAACCCAAGATCCTAATATTCAATTAGGGTTTTTCCCACCCTTAACTTTAGGCCAAAACCCTGTCCCAATGATAATTACCCAAGATTCTAAGTTTTAAGAATTGAAATACGGATTAGGGGAGTAATTACCTTACATTTAGCGCTTGAATTCATGCAAATCTATCAAGAAATTGCTATGGGTCATCCCTTAGCTCTTAAGAACGAAGTTTTACAGAAAATAACGTTTTTGGGGTCTTTTCCTGGTTTAAGTTGCGACTGCCCCTAACCCGCCACAGCGGCCCCGCCTTACTAGGATTTATCCCGCCAGAGTGCTTGCATGGAGGCAGAAACTCAGAATTTGAGGTCCAAGCTCCTATTTCACAACACACCTTCAACCTTTGACAATCTAAAACTTTCCTTTCATGCCAAGATCAGTTTCGGGAGTTCTACTTGCTCGAATTTGATTCCGCAAATACAGGCTCCTTAACGTCTTCTCTATCCACTCATATGATCACATTCATAGTTAAATCCCCCCATCCATTTCAATATTTTCCCTGGACCTCACCTGACTTAGATTTTGTCCAAGTCTACCTAGGCTAGAAATTTCGAAGTTACTACCCAGAAGTTTTCTGACCCAATTTCCTTCCCCATTGGCTTTTCCATAACGACAGAAACAGGTCATTACAATTGATACCAATTTACCCACCACTCATCCCTGAGTGATAAACTAGCAAAACTGGCTAAGGCAAGAGTAGAGTAGTACCTGAATCGTCGAATAACTGGGATACTTGTCTTGCATGTCCTTCTCGGTTTCTCAAGTAGCTTTCTCAACCGGACGATGCTTCCATTGAACTTTTATGGACTTTATATCCTTGGTCCTCAGCTTTCGGACATCACGATCAAGAATTGTAACTGGTTCCTCCTCATACTAAAGGTCTTTGTCTAACAAAACTGAGTCCCACTTTATGAAGTAATCTCCGTCTCCATGATACTTCTTCAACATGGACACATGGAACACTGGATGGACTCCTGATAGGCTAGGCAGTAACACCAACCTATAAGCCAATGGCCCTACACAATCAAGAATCTCAAATGGCCCATATGTATTGAGGACTAAGCTTGCCCTTCTTGCCGAATCTCATCACCCCTTTTATAGGTGACACACTAAAAAGAACTTGCTCACCATCCTGAAATGCCATATCTCTTACCTTATGGTCTGCACTTTTTCTGTCGACTCTGGGCTGCTAGAAGCTTCACTTGGATGCTTTTCCCCTTATCCTGAGCATATTTCACCAAATCCACCCTTAAATGTTTCACATCTCCAGCCTCAAACCATCCTATGGGTGATCTAAATCCCCTCCCATAAAGTGCCTCGAACGGTGCTATGTCAATGTTGGAGTGGTAACTTTTATTATAGGAGAACTCACACAAAGGTAAGAACTTGTCCCAATGCCCTCCAAAGTCAATCACACATGCCCTCAACATGTCCTCTAACAGTTGAATAGTTCTCTCTGACTGAACGTCCGTCTGTGGATGGAAGGTTGTGCTAAAAGTGAGTTTGAGTACCCAACTTCTCATGCAATTTTCCCCAAAACTTGGATGTGAACTGCGTACCACGGTCCGAGATGATGGAAAGTGGCATCCCATGCAGCCTCACTATCTCATTCACATAAACCTTAGACAACTGCTGAGCATTATAATCTACTCTGACTGGAATGAAGTGGGCTGACTTAGTCAGTCTATCAACCACCACCCAAATGGAATAAAACTTCCCCAAGGTCTTGGAAAGACCAACCGAGAAATCCATAGCTATCATTTCCCACTTCCATTCAGGAATTGGCATTCGCTGAAGCAAACCTGTAGGCCTTTGGTGCTCATATTTTACCTGCTGACAGTTTTGACACTTAGCCATAAACTCAACTATGTTTTATTCATGCCAGGCCACCAATAAATTTTTTTCATATATTGGTAAATCTTGGTCACACCTGGATTAATGGAATACCGCGAACCATGGGATTTTGTCAACATCTTTTGAATCAAGTCATCCACTCGGGGAACACAAATTCTTCCCGTAAAACTGAGCACACCACCCAGATCAATAGTCGCATCTTGTGCCTTTCCAGATATTATCTTCTTTCTGAGCTCCTTCAAACTCTCATACTCAAACTATTTGGCCTTGATCTTCTCAAAGAATGTGGGCCTAACCTCAATGTTGGCTAACACCCCACCTTTCTTTGAGATGCCCAAAAACTTAGACTCCAAGGTCTGAATCTCCTTGGCCAAAGGTTTCTTGGACACACCCAAGCAAGCTATACTACCCATACTCACCATCTTCCTTCTTAATGTGTCTGCCACCACGTTAGCCTTACCCAGATGATACTGGACGGTAACATCATAATCCTTGAGTAACTCCATCCACCTTTGATATCTCAAATTCAGGTCCTTCTGGGTGAATACATGTTGTAGACTACGATGGTTAGTAAACACCTCACACTTGACACCATAAAGGTAATGCCTCCAGATCTTGAGAGCGAACACTACCGCTGCCAACTCCAAATCATGCGTCGGGTAGTTTTCTCTCATGCACCTTTAGATGCCGCGATGCATAAGCTATGACATTCTTATCCTGCATCAACACAGTACCCAAACCCCAATGTGAAGCATCACAATAAACAACGAAATCTTTACCTTCCATCGGCAGTGCCAGAATAGGTGCAGTGGTCAAAAGAGTCTTGAGCTTTTGGAAGCTCTCTTCACATTTGTCAGTCCACTCAAAAGGTACCTCCTTTTGGGTCAGCCTTATTAAATGCATGGCGATAAAAGCAATATTTTTCACAAACCGACGATAGTAGTTGGCGAGCCCCACAAAACTCCTAATTTCAGTCACAAAACTAGGCTGGACCCAATTCTGGACTGCTTCGATCTTTTGGGGATATTTCATTACCCTTTCCCTTGAAACCACATGCCCCAAAAAGGCAACTAAAGTCAACCAGAACTCACACTTGGAAAATTTAGCATACAACTTTTGTTTCCCAATGGCACGCACACTAACGCTTCAGTGGGAAAACCATTATTACAACCCGACTAAGCAACTTAAAGAAACTAAAGCATATAAAGATACAGAATCAGGTTTAAATAACTAATTAACATGGAGTTCCCATAAACTTCAAAAGTTTAAATAAACAACAAAACATGACTATTGCGGAAATTCAACCCCTAAAACCTAAAAGTCATTGTACTAAAACTCTATAATTCAACAAGTCTAAGAAAAAGAATGCAACCCATAAAACTAAACATAAGTAAAAGTCTAACGATGTAGTATGAGGCCGAAAAGAATGGACTAAACAGATGAATGATCCATGGCAACATGAAAGAACTGACTTACCCTCGAATCTGGTCTCGGTTAATGATCCCCTAGCTGAGGTCTACTAGTAGCCACCTGAAGATGCCCTGTACTCAACAAAGAACGAGTAAGTGCAGTATCAGTACACAGACCACAGTGTACTGGTAGGATCATGCGGCTACTCCAATAAGCGAAATATAAGCAAGTAACTAAAACACAGTAAACACATATACCAAATGCATAGTTCAATTATCATTTCAGGAGCAACATACAAATTCACAATATTAATGACAGGTAGACTTGAATGTAATAATCACAAGTGGTCCTCTCATGGAACCCACACCCGAATTGTTAGTGTGTTGGAACGTGACACCCGATCCAATATATATGTGTCGGAATGTGGCATTCGGTCCAATATATGTGTCAAAACGTGACACCTAGTCCAATATATGTGCGGAATGTGACACCTTATCCAGTCAGCACAACTACAGTCACAATCACATCCATATTGAACAGTACACATACTCACACATTCAACTGTCAGATTCATGGCATGTAATTGTTTACACATAATCATTTCATTTGGTTCAATTCACATTACCCTATTCACATATATGTATGCATACAACGAAGCAATTAACAGGCATATGTCACACAACAGGAAGTTGAACCATCGCCTACCTTGAAACCAAGCTTGAATACTTCTAAGACACTTGAGCCTTCCCTTTTCGGAGTCTTTTAGCTCGTTCTTGATCTAAAACATGCAATTAATGCAAGGAGCACTACACAAGGTCTAATTTACTCGGATTATAACCAAAAGTATCGACCCAAGGCCAAACTCAAGATCCTAATGTTCAGTTAGGGATTTTCCCACCATTAACTTCAGGCCAAAACCATCCTCCAACGATAATTACCCAAGATTATAAGTTCTAAGTATCGAAATACGGATTAAGGGAGTAATGATCTTACCATTAGCGCTAGAATTCATGGAAATTTGTCAAGAAACTGCCATGGGTCGTCCCTTAGCTCTTAAGAATGAAGTTTTGCAGAAAATAACGTTTTTGGGGTTTTTTCTCGGTTTAAGTCGCGACTGCTAACCGAACCGAAGCAACAAGTTATATACATAAATTTTATTATTATACATACATAATATATTATATTCATAAACAATTTTAAAGATTTTATATATATTTTTCATCAAAATTTATTTATAATTTACTTATGAAAGAAAAAATGTCCAAGGTAAGAACATTTTTCTTATTGGTTTCATGTATATGAGTATCTATGGAAATTCATTGTGGGATTGAAAATGTCATTGTCTCTTCCTTCTATGCCAAAATAGTGAATTTTGAAGTTTTATTCAGTAAATTCAATGATCCAAAGTTCTGTAATGCCAGTCATTCTAACTATTTTTTGTTTGAATGGATTGTTGTCACTTTTTTCACGTTTTGAATGAATTGTTTCTTTTATTTTTATGTATGGTTAATAATCGAATAATCGAACCAAACCAAACCAAAACCGAAAATAACCAAACCGATAAATGTATATTATATTTGATTTGGTTTGATTTTGATAATTTTAAAACTGATTAAGTTGGTTTGGTTTTGGTTTTGACCAATAACCGACCCAAACCAACCCGTGAACACCCCTAACAGCAGACCCTAACCCACCACATCGGCCCCGCCTTGGCGGAATTGATCCCGCCCCGATGGCTTGCACGGAGGCAGAAACTCGGAATTTGAGTTCCAAGCTCCCATTTCGCAACACACCTTCAACCCTTGACGTTCTAAAACTTCCCTTTCATGCCAAGATTAGTTTCGGGAGTTCTACTCGCCCGAATTCAATTCGGCAAAGCCGTACAAGCTCCTTAACGTCTTGGCTATCCACTCATGTGATCAAATTCATAATTAAATTCCCTGTCCATTACCAGATTTTCCCTGGACCTCACCTGACTCAGATTTCGTCCAAATCTGGCCTAGGTTAGAAATTTCCAAGTTACTACCTAGAAGTTTTCTGACCCAATTTCCTTTCCCATTATCTTTTCCATAACGACGGAAACAAGTCGTTACAAATTGAGATTGAAATTCAAAAAGTAAACAAAATAAATTATGACTCCCAAAAAAATAGCGCACTAAGCCAAATATAGGTACAAAAATGTGTATAATTGTACACTTTTATTAAGTTGTCATATTTGCAATTAAAATCTTAATGTTGTAAATAAAAAAGAGTAGATTTATGTTATGTAAAATAATGTCTTAAACTCAATATTTTAGTAATTTCTTCTTATATTACAAAGTTTATTTCTGAGCAAAACAGTAAAAAATGACAGGCGAAGTAAGCTTAATCAGTTGCACACTGCACCACTTTAATTGATCATGCCACGTCTCTTTAGAAATAAGTGGGTGTTTCAATTAGTTTATTTTAAGTGTTTTTAGCTTTTAATTTTTAATTTTTTTTTATTTTTTATGATGTTTAGAACTGATAAAAAGTTCTTTTAAGAATTTATTTTCAGGTTTAAATTTGTATAAAAATAAGTTAAAAGTAAGAAGTTAGGTGTATTTCCAAATTATGCCTTCAAAATTTTAATTTGTAGGATATTTTTAAAAAGATAATCTAAACACTCACTAAGACTTTTAGGGGTCATTTGGTACAAAAAATAATAACGTAGAGATTAGTATTGCACCGATTAGTAACGCATGGGGTTGGTAATGCTAGGATTAGTAATGCATGAATTATTTTTTATCAAGTATTTGGTTCATTGCTTCCTACCTAATCTTGTGTGTGGTTTAAAACTCTACAAAAAAAGCTTATTTCCAATTATATCCTTGAGTTATTATGGGACTTTCGATTTCATGTAGTTGGGTCAAGGTAGATAATTGCTAGAGAATATTACTTTTTGTGGCCTTCTAACTAGCTAGGAGAAGAAAAACTTTGTCGCCATGTTTGCTATTTTCTCACTATCACGATTCAGGCCGTCGTGATTGGCACCCACACTAACCTTCCAGTGGGAGAACCATTACTACAACCCAACTAACCAAATTTATGAAAACTAAGGCATTTAAAGATACGAAAGCAAGTTTAAATGCAAGAGTCAAATAGAGTTCCCATAAACTCTCAAAAGATCTAACAACGACTAACAAAACAATGCGGAAAATAATTCCCTAGAACCTGAAAGTCGATATACCAAAACTCTAGCAAGGATCATAAGTCTAAAGAAATGGGTACAACCCAAACTCAACATAGGAATATCTAATGAACTAGTCTAAGTCCGAAAAGATGGACAAAACAAAAGGAGAACTCAAGGCAGCCCAAAAGAACTGGCTCACCCTTGAATTCTACGACGATCACTGATTTTCTAAATAAGGTATGTCAATAGCAACTTGAAGATGCCCTGTACTCTACAAAGAAAGAGAAAGTGCAGTATCAGTACAAAACCACAGTGTACTGGTAGGATCACACAGTTATCCCAATTAGTGCAATATAAGTAGGTCATTACAACATCATAAACATGCATACACTGAACATATAAAATATCAATATCATTTCAGGATGAATGTACAATTCCACATTCTCAACAATAAGTGTGTGCATAACAAATCATTGGTCCTCTCATGGAATCCAAACCCAAACAGTTAGTGTATGGGATCGTGGCACCCGTTCCAAGTTAATGTTTTGGATCATGACACCCGTTCCAATATTCATGTCGGTACGTGACATCCAATCCAGTTAGTGTGTCAGAACGTGACACCCGCTCCATTCAACATACCACAATCACAATCACCATCACAATATACATTCTCACAATCATGCAAATAAGAGGTGATTCATGACATATAGTTATTCGTTCACACTCATTTACGATTAGTTCTATCAATAATGCAACATTCGCATAAATACATGCAATACAATGAAGCAATTACTAACATATATCACACAAACATGAAATCACAATCATCGCCTACCTGAAACAAAGCTTGAATCCCCTAAGAAACTTGATTCTTCCCTTTTCGGATTCTTTCCGCTTGTTTTTGGTCTACAAACAATCATAATAATGCGAGGATCAATAAACAAAAATCCAAATTCCTGGATTATGATCAATAAAATCAACCCTAGGTCGAAGCCTTGATCCCCAAACCCAGATTGGGCTTTTTCCACCATAAATCCTAGATCAAAACCCTCCCATCGATAATTACCCAAGAAACTAAGTTCTACGGATCAAAAAAGGGATTTCGGGAGTGAAAACCTTACCTTTAGCCTCAAAAATGGTGAAAAACTGTCAAAAAAACACTTGGGGTCGTTCCTTAGCTCTCAATGTCAAAAAGTGCATAATAATGACATTTTGGGGTTCATTTCCGACTTAAGTCGCGTATATGCCGCCACAATAGTCCTCACCCCGCTACAACGGGTCCACCCTGGCGGCACAAATCCCGCCATAGAGGCTTGTATAGAACAGAGAGCTAAATAACGAATTCCCAAACCCCCATTTCAAAACACACCTTCATCCCACAACACTAAAAAAATACCCGTTCACGCTAAGATCATTTTCGGGAGTTCTACTCGCCTGAATTCAATTTCGTAAAGTTGTACGAGTTCCTTAACATTTTAGCTACCTACTCATATAATCAAATTCACAATTATACCTCTCATTTGTTACCAGATTTTTCTAAACCTCATTGACTCCGATTTTGTCTAAATTTGGACTAGGTTGGAAAATTTCTTGATACTACCAAAAAGTTTTTCGGTCCAAAAATTTTCCCCGTTGGCTTTTCTTTAACGACGGGAGCAGGTCGTTACAATATATACTAATTTATCCATCACTCGTCCCCGAGTGAAAAACTAGGAAAAATAGGCTAAAGCAAGAGTGGAGTAGTACCTAAATCGTCGAACAACTGGGGATACTTGTCTCGCATGTCCTTTTCGGTCTCCCAAGTGGCTTCCTCAATCGGACGATGCTTACATTGAACTTTTACGAACTTAATCTCTTTGGTCCTCATCTTTCGGACATCACGATCAAGAATAGCAATCGGTTCTTCCTCATACTGAAAGTCTTTGTCTAGCACAACTGAGTCCCATTTTATTATGTAATCGCCATAACCATGGTATCTCTTTTACATGGACATATAAAATTTCGAATGAACTCTTGATAAGTTAAGAGGTAAAGCCAACCTTCACGCCACTGGACCTACATGGTCAAGAACCTCAAGTGGTCCATTGAATGGGGGACTAAGCTTGCCCTTCTTACCGAATCTCATTACCCCTTTTATGGGTGATACCTTAAGAAGAAAGTTCTCACCAGTCTGAAATTCAATGTCTCTTACCTTATGGTCTGCATACTTCATCTGTCTACTTTGGGCCGCTAAAAGCTTAGCTTGAATACTCCTCACTTTATCTTAAGCATCCTTCAATAAATCAACCCTTAAAGGTTGCACATCTCCAGCGTCAAACCATCCTATGGGTGATCTACATCCCCTCCCATATAGTGCTTCAAATGGTGCCATATCAATGTTGGAGTGGTAACTATTATTATAGGAAAACTTACACAAAGGGAGGAACTTATCCCATTGACCCTTAAGTAACAACATCCACCTTCATTGTCTCAGATTCAGATCCTTTTGAGTGAACACATGTTGTTGAGTGTGATGATCAGTAAATATTTCACATTTAACACCATAAATATAATGTCGCCAGATCTTGAGAGCAAACACTACTGCTGCCAACTCTAAATCATGTGTTGGGTGGTTTTGCTCATGAACCTTCCACTGCCGCAAAGCATAAGCTATGACATTCTTATCCTGCATCAATACCGCACCCAAACCAGAATATGAAGAATCACAATAAACAATAAAGTCTTTACCTTCCATCGGTAGTGCTAGAATAGGTGTTGTGGTCAAAAGAGTCTTGAGCTTTTGAAAGCTCTCCTCACATTTTTTCAGTCCATTCAAAATGTATCTTTTTTTTTGTCAAATTTGTCAGATGTGTGGCAATAGAAGCAAAGTTTTTCACAAACCGATGATAGTAGCTAGCGAGCCCTACAAAACTCCTAATTTCAGTCACAAAACTTGGTTAAACCCAATTCCTAACCGCCTCAATCTTTTGGGGATCTACCATTACCCCTTCCTTTGAAACTACATACCCCAAAAAGGCAACCGAAGTCAACCAAAATTCACACTTAGAAAGTTTTGCATACAATTTTAGTTTCCTAAGAACATGCAAAACAATACGAAGATGGTGGGCATGCTCTTCCTCACTTTTTGAATACACCAAGATGTCATCAATAAACACTATCACAAACGAATTGAGAAAGGGCTTGAACACACTGTTCATCAAACTCATGAAAGCTACACGTGCATTTGTCAACCCAAACGACATAACTAGAAACTCATAATGCCTATAACGGGTCCTAAATGTCGTTTTTGGTATATCCTCAGGCCTACTCTTTAACTGATGATAACCAAAACTTAAATCAATCTTAGAGAAAACTAATGCACCCTGCAATTGGTCAAAAAAATCATCTATTCGAGACAATGGATACTTATTTCGAATGGTGACCCTATTCAATTGGCGATAGTCTATGCACATTCTCATACTTCCATCTTTTTCTTAACAAACAAAACAGGAGCACTCCATGGGGAAGCAATAGGACGAATGAATCATTTATCAAGAAACTCTTGGATTTGAGCCTTAAGCTCTCTTAATTTTTTTTCGGAGCCATACAATAAGGAAGGATGGAAATGGGACGGGTACCAGGTTCTAAATCAATTGTAACATCGTTTAATTTGAAATAGCTATGAAGAAGCTTGTAATTGGAAATAGTCATTTTTGAAAAGAATTCAAAATCTGGAACTTTAGTTAAGTATGGAAAAAAAGTGAGTTTTTGGTCAATTTCAAACAGTCATAACTCCTAGCTCAGGATGAGTTAGGTGTATTTCCAGGTTTGTTTGGAAAGCTCTTGGAAGGGTCTTTCTAACGCCACCGAGTTTGCTCAATTCCGAGTTCGTATGAGTCGGTTATGCCCTTTGGAAGTTGGGATGTTGGCATAGGGCAGTTAGTCCGAATTTGTAAGGGTATTTCGGTCTTTTCCCTAACCATTTATTTTGGTTATATCAAGGTTTCATACTGATTTTGAATAAGTTTTTCCTTTTTAAAGTGAGAATTTGAGCTTTTGAGAGAAGAGAGAAAGAAGAGGAGAAAGAGAAGAAGAAACAAGGATTCGTTAAGATCGTCTTGGTTTTCGTCGGGGGTGATCCCTATTAAGGTATGTGAGATCATAGTGTTGGGTTGGTCCATTCCCCCAAACGCCAAACTCGTTTAATTCCGAGAAAAGATTGGTTGTGTTTGTTGAAGTTTGTGGTTGTGTTTGTTGAAGTTGTGGTTGTGTTGTTGAAGTTTCTTATTGGTTTGGTGCATGTTTCCGGTTGTGATTTCGAGTTGAATATATTGTATGTTAAGGGGTTTTATGATTCTAAGTGTTTGGGGCTGGAACCTATGAAGTTAAGAAGGTTTAGAGTTGGAAAAATGAAGGAGAAAAGTCAGATTTTCTGGGAAAAAGGTTGGGGCTTCACGACAGCCAGCGCGCCCCAAAAGGGATTCTGAGCTTCCACCCTTGGGGCGGCGCGCCATGCAGAGCGCCCCACCATGCTTTCTGAGCTTTGAGGGCTGGTGCCCCGCGCCTCTCAGAGCGCCAAGGACGCCAATCCTTCCCATTCCTTCCCCACTTTTTCATACATGTTCCTTGGTAATGTACCTATGTTTTATAGTTGTTTTCAACACTCTAAGGTACATCTAGACATCACGAACTAATCCATAAACATGAGATCATTACCCTTGAATCCATAATCCAATTCGAGGAAGTTAGGATCAAAGTGAAGTGAAGTTAGAGTCAAGCTTAGAAGTTAAGAAGTAAGTCAAAGCAAGTCTTTAAAGATTTTCAAGAGTCTTCATTGAACGTTTTAACTTCATTTTCAAGGCTCAAGTTTTAAGTTAAGCCTAGAGTATAGAGTTGAGTTCATTTTTTTCTCAAAAGTTATTAGGGAACTAAGTATTCCCAAAGAAGTTATAACCATGTAGCCAACATGGGATCTAACGGGTCATTCTTTTTAGATGATCACGTAAGTTAAGCTAGTGGATCCACTAAGTTAAGTACGGTCCTATATCACGGCAAGGTATAGGATGGTCCTTGGGCAACGTGAGGTAAAACGTTGTATCATCACTAGGGCTCATAGTGGTGGTTGTCGGTTAAAGAATCTCCCACTAAAGTTATATTACTTTTATATAAGTAAAGTTGAGTTTGTTATTGCTTTATCTTTAACGAACTAAGTTGTTTACACTGTTTTACAAGCTTTATATATATTGCACGTGTCTTATTGCTTTCTATTGAGTTCGGTTATTCATGAGTCGAACAGAGCCAAGATAAGAGTTCCTTTGTACTCATTTCAAGCTTAAGTTGTTGTTTAGCTTCCAGCTCGCGTACTCGTACATTCAATGTACTGATGCCAGTTGGCCTGCATCTTATTATGATGCAGACACAGGTATCCAGGATCAGCATCCAGCACGCTGTTGATCCAGCTGAGCACTCTAGAGTCAGTGGTGTGCCTCCTTGCCTTCCGGAGGACTCTGTTATTTTGTGTTCCTAGTTTTTGCTTTATTATGATGTTGAGGGGTCTGTCCCAACATCCATCTCAGTGTTATAGAGGCTTCATAGATAGTCAGTCAATTAGTATAGAGTCTCTCATCTCTGTATATATATAAATATTCTATTTTGAGACACGAGTTGCCTTTTTGGCCAGTTTTCATCAGTTAGGTGGTTTTATGACCTTTCATTGCATGAAGTTATTCTGTTGAGTTAAGTTTTCCGCTAAGTTAAGTAAGCTAGGCCAAGGGTTCGCTTGGGGCCAGCAATGGTCTTCGAGTGCCAGTCCCGCCCACGGTGTAGGCTCGGGGCGTGAAAAACTTGGTATCAGAACACAGAGTTCAAAGTCCTAGGGAGTGTATGAAGTCGTGTCTGTAGAATGCTAGTTATCGGTGTGAAGTGCGCCACATCTATAATTAGTAGGCTGCAACATTTAGGAAGATTTCTCATTTCTTTCACACTCATTTCATGCGTTAGAGTTTATCTCTAAAAAGTTTTTTTCTAATTCGTGCTTGCGCGTGTTTTCAGATAATCATGATTCCGCGAAGAGTTGGTAGAGGGCGTCTTCCTAGACGTTATGTTGAGGAGCAAGAGTTACCTTATGCACAGGGAGTGCAACATCAAGGGGAAGTTACTATTGCTGAGTTCAGAGAGGCAATTAAGATACTAAGTCAAGCTGTGACTAATCAGATTGATCAGCAAAGAGGAGCTCGACATGAAGGAGTTGACACTTCAAGGATCTGTGAGTTCTTGGGGATGAATCCTCCGGGTTTCATGGGTTCGAGCACTACTGAGGATCCAAAGAACTTCATTGAGGAGCGGAAGAGAATTTTTTATGTGATGCATGTGGCAGATACTGAGCGAGTTGAACTAGCTACGTATCAATTAAAGGATGTTGCTAGAACTTGGTTCGACCAGTGGAAAGGGGGCAGAGCTGAGAATGCACCACCTGTGTATTGGGCCTGTTTTGAGGAAGCTTTCTTGGGGCGTTTCTTTCCTCAAGAATTGAAAGAGGCCAAGGTACGTGAGTTCCTCACGATTAAGCAGGAGTCTTTGAGTGTTCATGAGTACGGGTTGAAGTTCACCCAACTATCCCGTTATGCTCCGGAGATAGTTGCGGACATGAGGAGTAGAATGAACTTGTTTGTTGTTGGGCTGTCTCATTTGTCGAGTAAGGAAGGTAGGGTTGCAATGCTTATCAGGGACATTGACATATCAAGGTTGATGGTTTATGTGCAACAGGTCGAGGAAGAGAAGCTGAGGGACAAGGAAGAGTTTGGAAATAAGAGAGCTAAGACCGGTAATGAGTCCGGGCAGCAGAAAGGTAATGCGAACCGTTTGTCCTTTCAACAAAGGCAAAAGGGACCTGCTCCATCATCTGTTAGGGCACCTGCACCCAGATACAGAGGTGAACATAATGGCCAGAATTCGAAGGACTTCAAGGCTAGACCATCACAGTCTTCAGGTAGTGTGGCACAATGAGGTAGTTTGACCCCTTCATGTGCTAGGTATAGTAGAACCCACCAAGGTAAATGTCTTGATGGCCAGACATGTTGTTTTAAATGTGGACAAGAGGGTCACTTCATGAAGGAGTGCCCTAAGAACAGGCAAGGTAGTGGAAATCTAGGCAACAGGGCCCAAACTTCATCAGTTGCTCCCCCAGACAGGATGGCACCTAAAGGAGCTACTTCTAGTATAGGCGGAGGAGCAAACCGCCTCTATGCAATCACCAGTCGCCATGAGCAAGAGAACTCTCCAAATGTTGTCACTGGTATGATCAAAGTCTTTACTTTTGATGTGTATGCTTTGCTAGATCCAGGAGCAAGTTTATCTTTTGTAACTCCTTATGTTGCAATTAAGTTTGATGTTCTTCCTGAAAGACTTTGTGAACCCTTTTGTGTTTCTACACCTGTTAGGGAGTCTATTCTAGCAGAAAGAGTCTATCGTGATTGTCCCGTTTCCATCAATCACAAGAACACCGTGGCTGATTTGGTTGAGTTAGACTTGGTAGATTTCGATGTCATTTTAGGTATGGATTGGCTTCATGCCTGTTATGCATCATTAGATTGTAGAACTCGAGTGGTCAAATTTCAGTTTCCGAATGATCCAGTCATAGAGTAGAGTAGTAGTTCAGCAGTGTCTAAGGGTCGTTTCATTTCGTAACTTAAGGTGAGAAAGTTAGTTTCGAAGGGTTGTGTCTATCACTTATTCCGAGTTAATGACTCAAGTGTTGAGATACCTTTCATTCAGTCAGTTCCTATAGTAAGAGAATTTCCAGAAGTTTTTCCTGATGACCTACCCGGAATTCCTCCTGAGAGAGAAATAGATTTTGGCATAGACCTCATTCCAGATACTCGTCCTATCTCTATTCCGCCATATAGAATGGCACCAGCAGAGTTGAAAGAGAAGTTGAAAGATCTCCTAGATAAGGGTTTCATTCGACCAAGTGTCTCACCTTGGGGAGCTTCGGTCTTGTTTGTGGGAAAGAAAGATGGTTCCCTTAGGATGTGTATAGAGTACCACCAGTTGAATAAGGTTACCATCAAGAATAAGTACCCTCTTTCGAGGATTGATGATCTTTTCGATCAGCTTCAGGGTGCCACCTGTTTTTCAAAAATTGACCTCAGATCGGGCTATCATCAATTAAGAGTAAGGGAATGTGATATTCCAAAGATAGCTTTCAGAACTAGATACGGTCATTATGAGTTTTTGGTCATGTCCTTTGGTTTAACCGATGCACCGGCAACATTTATGGACCTTATGAATAGAGTCTTCAAACCTTATTTAGATATGTTTGTCATCGTCTTCATTGATGACATACTAATCTATTCAAGGAATGAAGAAGGTCATGCTAGTCATCTCAGAATAGTCCTTCACATTCTGAAAGACAAGGAATTGTATGCCAAGTTCTCTAAGTGTGAGTTTTGGCTTGAGTCTGTGGCATTCCTAGGCCACATTGTATTTGGTGATGGAATTAAAGTTGATACTCGAAAAATTAAGGTTGTGCAGAATTAGCCTAGACCCATATCTCCAACTGATATTAGGAGTTTCTTAGGTTTAGCTGGCTATTATAGAAGGTTTGTAGAAGGGTTCTCGACTATTGCATCTCCTTTGACCAAGTTGACTTAGAAGACAGTGAAATTTCAATGGTCTGAAGCTTGTGAGAAAAGCTTTCAGGAATTGAAAAAGAGGTTGATTATTGCTCAGTTTTGAATTTACCATAAGGTACTCAAGGTTTTGTGGTGTATTGTGATGCATCTAGAGTTGGTTTGGGTTGTGTCTTAATGCAGAATGACAAGGTTATAGCTTATGCCTCCAGACAGTTGAAGATTTATGAGAAGAACTACCCAACCCATGACTTAGAGTTGGCTGCTGTAGTATTCGCTTTGAAGATATGGCGTCATTACTTGTATGGTATGCATGTCACTACAAGAAAGTTGAGATACGACGACATTATATAAATGTTGTATTCAGCTGTTTAAATGTCATAAATTAATTTTCCAACATTTAATTTACATTTGGATCAAATGTCGTTTATTTCAGTGTCGGGAAATTTCCGACATTTACCTAAATGTCGTTAAACATATATGACATTTATTTTGTGACATTTAGGTAAATGTCAATATGAAATTTATGACATTTATTTTTGACATTTTGATAAATGTCAACAATAATTTTACGACATTCATTTTGCAACATTAAGGTAAATGTTGATATTAAATATGACATTTATTTTGTGACATTTAGAGAAATGTCAATTAGGAATTTATGACATTTATTTTCTGCATTTCGGTAAATGTGGATAAGAAATCTCTGACATTTACTAAACATCACTTTAAATTTCTAAAATTTAGATTAATGTTGATAAAAGTTTCTTTACGCCATTTACTTTGGGCTAATATATAATGTCACAATAAATTTTTGACATTTTAACCAATGTCAGCATATAAAATGTTAAATGTCGTAAAAATTAGTGACATTTAAATAATATTTTGCAAATTTTCTTTAAATTTTTCTTTATTTAGATTAATAGCAGCACCAATTTTTTTAAAATATCAATACTAAAGTTCTCTATAATTTTTATTCTGACACAAACTTAAATTATACATAAATCAAATGAATTTTAATAATATAATCAAATAGCAAAGTAGCAATATAATAAGTGTCCAGTAAAAGCTAAATGATCTCAAAGTAAATAATGTATTCTATCTCAAGTAAAATTGAAATATAACTAGAAGCTAATAATTTCAAAACCACCTGCTTTTCACATTTTATCAACTCCTAATTGGATTAGATCTCTTAATTTCTTGAATAAAACGTGAAATAGCTTTGTAAAATCATCAATCCACAGGTCAAGTATCTTGTTGCTAGTAATTGATCACCTCAATCATTCCCCTTCAAAAACTCTGTACAAAAAATTCACATAAAAAAAAGAATTATGAATAAATGAAATTATTTCCTTTTTAACCAGAACAAATTGTGAATTAAAAATAATAATTTTCTCTACAACAAACGATCGAAGAATCAATGAAATAACAATAATTATAGATTTTTCTCCAAAAAATGTTGTCTTGTAATTTTTTCCGACTTACCCACTCTTTTTTCCTTGGCCAACTGCACTTCTTCCCATCTTCCGGACCGTGTTTTCCTGAGAAGAAATATTAGATTGTTTAATTTAATAGTTTAAAAAATACAAAACTTAACAAATCTATTAGAGAGGTAAACGGCTAAATAAATGTTATCCCTTATAGTAGTATCTTATAAAATAAAATAGAATTAGTTACTCTCAAATATTGCAAGCATTGTAAGAAGCTAGGACACTCAATGATAAATTGTAGAATTTTGGAGAAAATAAAAGTTAATGAGGAGAAGGAGGCAGATGCAAAAGGATTTAAACTGAGGCGTGGGCAAAGTTTGTTATCAAAAAATTAAGAAATAGAGTACCAGTCACTTAACTAATCATTCAATTATCATTAGAAACTTATCTAAGCAATCCATTGGCAATTTAAATTTTTTATTGTTAGTGAGAGTTGAGTGAATAATAAATTGAAAGGAGGTTCATGGCCAAGGGAAAGATGTTCGAGTAACGGTGATTATGGAATGTACTAGTTGTGTCCAGCTGCTCCTTGAAGGAAAATTTCTAAGGCATCCATGTGACATTTTTGAACCAATTTTTTTTATCACAGAACCACAGTCCACTCAGGGAAACACTCATCAAGGACAGAAGCAAAAATCTACAATCGTATCCAAGAGGAAGTTAATATCAAGTGAGAAATTAATAAAACAGTAAAGCAAAGGAATAAGGATGGACAAATTTCAAAAGTTGAAGCACAAAAACAATGGAATGTTGTTTTGTAGGCTTCAACGACTACTGGAAATCACCCCCCCTCAAGCAGCGGACACAAATCATGGGCAGATATAGTAGAAGATTGCAACAGTTGGGATATACAGTCAGACACACTAAAAAAGGATCAGTTTGGGGCATGGATAAAAACAGAGAATCGTTTGGCTTCCGCAGATTATCAAAGACATGAAGAAGTACATAGTACTGAGGGGCATAATCTGATGAAGAATAAAAATTCCAAGTTAATTGAGGGGAAAAGAGATGTATGAACTGGAAAAAGATTGATACACATACAATGAGTTGACTCGACTAATACACACATGGGTATAAAGAAAGATATTGCCCATATATTATGTCAAAATGAATGCAAAGAAACTGCAAGTCTTAAGGAAAATGAGGAGGATACCTTGCACAGAAAAGAATCAAACCAATTGCAGCCTATATATGGAGATAGAACCTTATGAATCAGAAGGGGGAACTTCTGTTACTAATAAGACCCAAATTTTGGATATTGATTAGGGGGAGGAGGATAAGTGCTCAAAACTACCACTTGACAATAATACATATGACGCCACAACAAAGGAAAATGAAGATGCTGCCCAGATGAATACAAATGACCTGACAGAAAATATTAACCAGGGTATCATAATCGCTAATCAAATCAAAGGTCATAAAGGAATCAATACCATACAAGCTGGAACAAAAGATCAGGTATGTATTTCTACTTTTGAGGCTTATTCTGAGTGCTTATCTCAGTCGTTAGCATTTGAACATTGTAATGAAAATAATAAGTTTAAGAAACTAAGAAATGACAATCAAAATGAAGGGAAAAAAAGGATAGACTGGAAACAATGCGTCTTCAGTCTCCAAGTATGATTTCTTAAGTGAAACAAAAAACAGAGAAAGCACGGTTAAGAGGGTACAAAGACAAGTAAATATGGTGCACGCTATAACTGTGGAGCCGATGAGATTATCAGGAGGTCTAGCTTTATTTTGGAATGATACTATCCAGGTATGTGAATCACATTCTTCTCCTTTTTATGTCTCAACTTTGACACAAGACGGCTTAGCTGATTCCAAATATTGGTGTATATTTGTGTATCTAAGTACAAATAGAGTCACTCGTATATATCAGATGCAAGAATTAGTTAAAAAATACATAGATTGGGGGATTTTGTAGGTCATAGCTGGTGACTTTAATGATATTATTGATGGATCGTAAAAGCAAGGAGGAAGAAGTAGAGATACTTGGACCTTTAGAGACTTTAAGAATTTTATATGGAACTTAGGTGCAATTGACTTAGGTTATAAAGGAAAACCTTGGACATGGTGGTGTTACAGGGAAAATGAAGGTATAATCCAGGAAAGGCTAGATCGTGTCTTAGTCTCTCCTAATTGGAAAATTAAATTAAAGAATGTGAATGTGCAATATATTGAAACTGAGGCATAAGATCATTCTACCTTGATGTTGTCTTCTGATGCGAAACCAATTAGGAAGAAAAAACAGTTTTACTTTGATAAAAGGTGGATTGAGCGTGAAGGAGTTCAGAATATTATTTCAAAAGCTTGGTTGTATGATTGTAATGGCTTTGAGCAATCTCGAGTTAGCTTTAAAATCAAACATTGTCAGGAGATCCTTCCTACGAAAAGATTGCAACATGATGGAATGTGCATTTACAAGAGTGTGCTATGTTACAAGTTGTAAGGAGATTGAAAAACTTGAAGAGAAGCTTGAAGGGTTAAATGCTCAAGCTTTCAAGATTAATGTAACTAAATATGATGAGGATCGAAAGGCTCTCAAGTAAACTCACGAACTACTACTATCAACCACTATCATATACATTAAAGGTTGAATTTCAAGAATAGGAGAAAAAGAAGTACAAAAAATTTCGACAATCATCTTAATTGGCTAAAAATTATTTACAACAGAAGAGCAAAACAACATGGACTAGGCTTGGCAATGACAATACTAAGTACTTCTGTTCAGTTATAAATAACAAAAGTTTAAAACATGCTACCACTCAGTTGAAGGATGAATAGGAATTCGGTAAACAGATCAGGCCATTATAGCTAACATATTTGTTAATTACTACAAGACTCTTCTAGGTACAGAAACTACCTATAGAGTTAAAACGTTAACTAGCCTCTTACTGAATGGTCCAGTTTTGTCCACAAGTCAGCAAATGGAATTGTTAAAACCATTTACTGAGGTAGATGTTACGACAGTCGAATTTCAGATTGATTGCAATAAGAATCCTCATCCTGATGGCTAGGGAAGTGGAATTTTGTAATGTGCTTTACAAATGTATATACAAAGTACAATCACACTCATTCTTCACTTAATAATTTCCCATTATAAGAGGAGTGATAAGAGAGATACTAGTATTACTTACGAATTATTCATTTCTATTTACTCTACGTTTTACTTCAAATGGATAACTCATTATTCTATGTTGATGTTGCAATCAATTGCTTGCATTTCACATGAGCCAGGTACCAATACTTTATCAAGCTATTGTAGTATAATTGCGCAAAGATATAATAAAAAAAAAGCTACAACTCACCTTTGTTGGGTCAACAACTGAATCGGGCGATAATGATTGTTGGCGATCTTCAATAGATTTATTAGAAACCTATCACAAAAGAGACAGAATATTATATTTTTAAAAAACCAAATAACAATACTTTCTAAAATGAATATTTTGTGAACACATTTATTTACCTGCTCATTACTAAATGATTTTCTATTTGAGCCAAGAGTAATACCCAAAGAATCTACATATGCTAGTATCCCTGCTTTTACTTTATCATCTATTTTTTCTTCCATATTCATATTTGCTTCAGATAATTTTTTCTTCATCATTTCCATATCCTCCTCTGCTTTCGATAACTTCTTATCCATCACTTCAATTTCTTCTTTCGCTTCAAACAACTTTTCCTCCATCT
>JAJOOE010005614.1:0-19262 GCA_036250405.1 Solanum raphanifolium
GGGCCCACTTATATAGTTTGATAAATATATTGGATATTAGTAGTGATTTATAGTATAGTAATTAATAATATATAATATGTAGTATTTAAGTGGAAGGTGGTGGGGCCCACTTATATATTTTATAAATATATTAGACATTAGTAGTGATCTTATTGGCACAATGATAGTCATTCCTAGAGTCTTCTAATATATAGTAATATTTTTAAATGTTATGTTACATTAGAAAATAATTACAAATGATAGTAATATAATAGAAATAATATTATAATAAATAAAAAGTAAAATAGAGAGGTGAATAGTAGTTCTCCAAATATAAAGAATTGAGAGTAAAATAGAGATGGGTTGGAGATGGTCTTAGACTTTGTAAATTAATTGTCATCTTCAAGTCTCTGTAATCAATGTCGAAAATATAATATTTTATATCATCTTAATAATCAATTGTGAAAGTCATATACACCGATACACATCTCTTGCCTTATAATATTCATTATATACTCCACCTGTATTGAGATTCGTTTGATCCATTGTGAAAATTAATTGTCAATTTAAAGTTTATATAATCAATTTCGAAAAATATAATATTTTATACTATACTTGTTTTGAGATCTGATCTAATATTTTTTTTTTTTGGTATTAGTACTATTTATACTCCACTTGTTCTGAAACTTTCATAATTTGCTGTCTGATTCCAATTGGATGTTCCGGTATGATGTGAAAATATTTTCTAATAAAATAAGTGGTTGTTTACTAAATTATTTTTAATGTTCGCTAAGTAATTTAAAAATATATTTTAAAAGTATTTGTATATATAATCAAGATATATAAATACTATTGACAACAATGCCTCAACTCATCCTTATTGTGTCTCGTGGACACCTGATGCTAACATGATCCATAAGATGATTATTTTGTAAGTTAAAGTGTTCAAATGAAAAAAAATAGGGACAAATTGAGATGTGTAGATATGTATTCTTAAATTTTTAGTTTTTAACAGTCGAATTTATACCTAATGAGATATAAGTTCCTTAGTAAATGCAATCATCCTACATGGCAATTTTCATCCTACATGATATCCTATGTGTATTATGTCACGTAAGACTCATGTGTCTACTTGTTCAACTTTATACAAGTTAGTGTCTACATGTGAAATAAGGCCAAGTTAAAGGGCACATTTATGTATTATGTCATTAATTTACTCTTGTTAAGTATGTTTGTTCCTTTATGTAACTTAGATTGTGAACATAATCTTTACAACTTATAAGAATCAATTAGTTAATTTTTGTTTGTATAAGTTAAACTATATATATACTAAATTATCTGTTTAGACTTGATAAACAATTCATGTTATCAATAAACGAAAATGGATATAGAGAAACCGCATTGGAAGAAGGCATACATGTCTTTAGGATCGGTTCATCATTTACAGGTTGATGTGATCTCTCTGCAAAGAACATATATTGTATAAGTTAAAGTAATATTGGAACAAAACATAACATTTCTAAAAGGAAAGAAGTCGATGAATTCGTATTCACACTCACATTCTCTAGACCATCTACCTTGGAAGCATACGTGAAGCTTGTCTTCTCCGGTCATTTCTTCAACATATTCCTTAATATTGAAGATTGACTCTTTAAGCTGAGGGCTAAACCATACTTTGATAAGCTCTAATGACGCAATATCTCCAAAACTATCTGGGATGTCCATAAGCTTCTCACATGTAATTATATCAAACATCTCGAGCACGGGAAATGATTTCTCTGCATCAACCTGCCATTCAGAAAATTCCACACTATCCAATTTTAGATATTTGAGATTCTTGAAGGTGACATCTTCCATGTTCCATTCTCCTGGCCCCCCATCGATGATTGCGGTTTTTAGACTTAGTTTTTGAAGGTTGGGTAGTCTAGCAATTCTTGACAATGAATCGGATGTCAGAGTGAGCCCTTGCAACCTCATTTTCTTCAAGCTCAAAGGGAAGCCGTGTGTATATTCATGGAATGAATCCCAAGAAGCAGATAAATTGAGTTGTTCAAGTTCGTTAAGGACATCCAATCTTGGAATACAAATCTTCTCTGCTATGATAGAGACACTAAGGATTTGAAGATTAGGAAACCTTTTGAAAATATCCTCCATGTCTTCTGAACCGGGAAGGGAGAGATGCTGTAATGTTCTCAAACTTTCTAACCTTGAGTCCTCATCTAACACAGTTGGTTCAAAGAGAGCACATTCCATCATCCGCACATCTCGTAGCTTTGCAAGACTCCAAAACAAGGCGATAGTATCATGCATGATCTCTCAATGTTATACACCGATAGAGTTTCTAGATTGCAGAGGTTTGAAAATAACAGAGGGAGAGCTTTTGCCTTCGTCTGAATGATTAAGTACTTCAAATGAACGAGCATACCGATTTCATTCAGCAAAGAATCTGTCAATGTTAGGCTCTTCAAATCCAAACTTTTAAGAAGCCTCAAGTGTTTTAGGTGACTGTTGTAGGAAAGACAATCATGAATCCCATCATACACCTTCAGAGAGAAGAGGTGTTTAACATAAGGATTCTTCTTTTCTGGATTAAACACCACAAAATTTTCATCAAAATGAAAGAGATATTCATTATAACAAATGGTAATTCCTCGTACCATCACACCAGAAGAAGAAGACGGAGCATTTGAACCTCCTATGAAGTCAAACACCTTTTCCTTTCTAGATTTTATATAACAAAATTCATGCATAAGATCATGAATTTTGCAAATATAATTATCGAAAGGTATTACCAAGCTACTCGAAATTAACTCATCCACTACTTCTTCTGCATTTTTCATCTCAAGTCCTTGACCAATCCAAAAATCTTTCAACTGAGAGATCCTTATATCTTTGTCCTTTGGATAAATTGCAAGGTAAACCAAACACGGCTTTACGTGATCTAACAAATGGTCATAACTTAATTGTATAACCTTCACCACTTCCTCTTCATCCTTAAAAATAAAGGAACTCAAATTATTCAGAACTTCAACCCACAAAGGCTCTTTCGTTTCCTTCCTTGAAATGACTCCACCGATTAGATCAAGTACTAAAGGAAGCCCATCACACTTTCGAGCTATCTTTTCTCCAACATCCTTTAGTTCATCAGGGCAACGTTCTTCCCCGAATACCCTTTTCTCAAATAACTCCCAACTTTCTTCTGATCTTAGCAATCGAAGATAAAGAGGATCACTGTGGCATTTTCCATGCAAAGCAACTTCCTTTTTCCGACTTGTTTAAAATCACTCTGCTTCCTTTCTGAAATTCAGGAAAAGGTCTTGTTAGTTCATCCAATGTTGCAGTATCCCACATGTCATCCAAGACAATAAGGTACCGCTGTGCACATAGTTTTTTCCGCAGCTTATCAGCAATGTCATCATCTATGTCATCCTCTTGAAATTCAGAGAGAAAATTTGTAAACTGTATATTTCATGTTTTATGAATAAAACCCACTTACAAAGATGAATGTGTATCTATATATATATACAAGTATAGAAGCTTCTAGATTCTAGACTACTCATCTAACAAACTCTAACAACTTAACTAACTAATCAGAAAAACAGTTACAAATAGTAATACTAACTAACTATCGACTTAGTATCTTCAATATCCCCCCTCAAGCTAGATGTATTGAAAACATTCAAAACACCTAGCTTGCTTAATAAAAAATCATGTTGAGACCTTCCTAATGCCTTGGTCAGTAGATCTGCTTGTTGATCTCGTGTATTGATGTAGCAGGTTTTGATTAGTCCTCCTTGAATTTTTTCCCTAATGAAATGACAATCAATTTCAATATGCTTTGTTCTCTCATGAAAAACAGGATTTGCAGCAATTTGTAGAGCAGCTTTGCTGTCACAGTATATACTTGTAGATGCATCCAACTTCATTCCAATCTCTTTGAACAAATTTGTCATCCACACTACCTCAGCAGTCAGGGTGGCTAGGCTCCTGTATTCTGCCTCTGCAGAACTGCGAGACACAGTGTTTTGTTTCTTAGATTTCCAAGCTATCAGTGCCTTCCCATACTTCAACAGATAACCAGTAACAGACCGTCTTGTAGTAGGACATGCAGCCCAGTCTGCATCACAGAATCCTGTAAGCCGTGGCTGTTTATCAGAACTCATTAGCAATCCTAAACCTGGTGCCATCTTAATGTATTTAACAACCTTCAAGGCTGCATTCCAGTGAGATGACTTTGGCTTTTGCATAAACTGACTTAAACATTGCACAGAAAAAGCTATGTCAGGCCTAGTATTAGTGAGATACAACAACTTACCAATTAGTCTTTGATACCTGCTCACATCATCAAATAACTCATCACTATTATCTTCAGAAAAATCTGCACTAGTAAGCCTCATATTACATTCTAAAGGTGTAGTTGAAGGTCTAGATCCTGCTAACCCAACCTCAGATATCAATTCTAAAGCATACTTCCGTTGGTGCATTATAATACCTTGCGTAGACCGACAAAATTCAATTCCAAGGAAATATTTTAACTCCCCCAAATCCTTGATCTTGAAATGATGATGAAGTACCTGTTTAGTGTCTTGAATTAACTTGGGATCATTGCCTGTAATCAACAAGTCATCTACATAAACAAGTACAATCACCAATCCTGTCCCTTTCCTCTTAGTAAACAAAGAATAGTCTAGATGACTTTGTGTATATCCGGATTGAGACAAGGCTTCAGTGAGCTTGGCATTCCATTGTCTTGAGGCCTGTTTCAAGCCATATAATGACTTGACAAGCTTGCAAACCTGTTTCTGCCCTTTGCAACCAACTTGTCCCTTTCCTTTATCACCAAATCCTTTGGGTAACTCCATATATACTTCCTCAAAAAGATCTCCTTGCAAAAACGCATTGAAGACATCCATTTGATATATTATCCAATTTTCAGTAGATGCTACAGCAACGATTGCCCTTACTGTCACCATTTTCACTACCGGTGAAAATGTTTCGTAATAGTCTATTCCTTCAGTCTGGCTGTACCCCTTTGCCACTAGCCTGGCCTTGAATCTATCAACTTCCCCATTTGCAACCTATGGCCTTCTTCCCTGGTGGTAATTGCATCACTGTCCAAGTACCATTTTCCTCTAGTGCATTAATTTCCTGTCTCATGGCTTGCACCCATCTGCCATCCTTAACAGCTTCTTCATAACTTCTAGGCTCAGTTTCTGTGGACATTTCACTCAGGTATGCTTGGTATGAAGGAGATAAGTGGGAATATGTTACATAGTTGGCAAGTGAATAAGGATGTGAAGAATCAATCACCTGTGTGACATAATCCTTTAGCCAAACAGGTGGATGAGAAGATCTGGTAGAAGTCCTAGGTCCTACATCAGGCATAACCTCAGGGCTTAACTGTGGATTAATCTCTGCATCATCATCATCATCAGGTACAACATCACTTTTACTACTATCTTGTTGTGGTGAATCATTCCTTAGCTGGTTGGGATCACATAACACAGGATCTTGTACAACTGCTCTAAATGTGTCATGTTTTTCAATGTCGTCAAAAGGAAATTGTTGGCTTGCAAAAATTGGCATATGTTGATCTTTAAGATTGCTGAATGGAAAAATAGACTCCTTAAAAACAACATCCCTACTGATTATGAATTTTTTCAGACTTAAATTGTATAGAATGTATCCCTTCTGAGTGACAGAATACCCCATCATAACACATGCATCAGCTCTAGGATTAAACTTGTCGTTCTTAACAAGCTTAGTTGCATAGCATAAACATCCAATGGTTCTCAAGTGATGAAGCTGTGGCTTTGCTTGATGAAATACTTCATATGGTGACTGCTTATGCAGTACCTCAGTGGGCATTCTATTTATCAGGTACACTGCTGCCAAAACACATTCACCCCAATACTTAATAGGAATGGACCCCTGAAATCTAAGAGCTCTTGCCACCTCTAGGATATGTCTGTGTTTCCTTTCGACCACTCCATTCTGTTGTGGAGTGTGAGGACAACTACTCTCATGAATAATTCCGAAAGATGTAAACAGTGTACAACAATCTTTATTGAAAAATTCAGTGCCATTGTCTGATCTCACTTTCTTAACCTGTCTGTTAAACTGATTTTTAACCAAAGCAAGAAAAGATTTCAACCAAACACATCACTTTTAAACCTCAACATGTATAACCATACCATTCTTGAATGATCATCCACAATGGTTAAGAAATATCTGAAACCATTATGTGTAGGAGTTCTATATGGCCCCCATACATCAAGATGAACGAGATCAAAAACATTTTCAGTTCTAGAAGTACTTATTGGAAATGGAATTCTAGTTTGTTTAGCCAAAGGGCAAACTGAACAATTATCACAAATTGTAGTATCCTGATTTACTAAACACAAGAGCTTCAAAGTCTTGAAAGAGGGATGCCCCATCCTGTTGTGCCACAACATGCATTCTGAATCTCCTGTCTTTGTCATTAATATCTTGTCTGTGTTGGCAGCTATCTTTGCATAGGAGAAATTACTGGGAAAGTAGTATAAACCATTTTTCTCTTTACCAATCCCCTTCACCTCTCCATTGAAGAGGTCCTGAAAGATACAACACTCAGGGAAAAAATGCACAGAACAGTTTAGTTGTCTGGTCAACTTTGAGACTGATAGTAGATTATATTTGAAGTTAGGAACTACTAGAACATTCTCCAACACATCATCTGCTGATATCTTACATTTTCCTGAATGAGTAACTGATGTAGTTTGGCCATTAGGTAAGTATACCTTTCTTCCTACATTCTTATTAGAGTTACTAACACTGTCTAACATCTCAATCTTAGAAGTCATGTGACATGTGGCTCCTGAATCAACTATCCATTTATTGCTGTTACTAATTCTGTTCTGTTCAGCATTAGCATTTACTATATCCATGTAACCATCTTCACCCGCAGATATTGAGAAAACAACAAGGTCATTGGAATTGGGATTACCTGCCATATTGGCCACTTCTGCATACTCTTCTTCTTCTTCAGCAAGCAACTGCATTATCTTCTGATACTGAGTTGGAGTATAGGATTGTCTCATAGCTAAAGCCTGCAAGTTAGTTCTAACAGAATGAAGACTATTTGAACTCTGCATTCCAGAAGAACCTACAGATTTGTCCCCAAATGCATCATGCTTTAAATCTTCAGCACCATTTTCAATTTGTACATTGTTTGCAATGCTTTTTCCTTTGTTCCCATTCATTCCTCTGCCAAGATTTGTAGCTCCATATTCTTCATGTCCTGATTTCTTCTTAAACTTCCAGTCATCAGGGTAGCCAATGAGTTTGAAACATATGTCTCGACTATGACCATGCATTTTACAATGATCACAGAATAAGTTCCAATTAACTTTCTTCTTTGCATAGTAACCACCTCTACCAGTGTTTAATTCACCCCTATTTCCATCATTACGTGTGTTTCTAGAGTTGAAATTACCTCTTCCTGCGTATAAAGTTGTAGCCTCACCCATATGATTACCTGTGTGCATTTCTGAAGTACTTCTTTGGCTTTCATCAGCCAGTATCATTGCATATGCCTTACTCACACTTGGTAATGGGTTCATCATCAAGATCTGGCTACGTGCATGACTGTATACTTCATTCAGCCCCATTAAAAAAGCAAACAGACGCAAGTATCTCATGTGATCTACATATACTCTAGATTTATCGCAACTACAAGATGGAGGAGGAACAAGAGCATCGAATTCATCCCACATTAACCGTATCTTAGTAAAATAAGCTGAAACATTTGAATTACCTTGGTGAATTGTACAGATCTCTCTATGAAGTTGATAGATCCTCGATCCATCGACCTTATCAAAACGTTCCTTCAGATCTGCCCACACTGTTTCTGCATCTGAAGCATAAACGATCCCACTCAATAGCTCTTTTGAGACTGTATTCATGATCCACGCAAGCACGAAGGCATTGCACCTTTCCCATTGTTCCTCCAATTCAGGTGCATAATCAGTTCGTCGACATGTCCCAAGCACGAACCCCAATTTGCTCTTTGCTCTGAGGTTAATCACCATGGATCTACTCCATAACGCATAGTTCTCTGCTCCAGTTAACTGAACTGTAGTCAATACACAGCCAGGCGTATCTGAAGGATGAAGATATAGAGGATGGTTTCTCCTTGATTCAACTAACGCCAAAGTATCTGGCTCAACAACAACAGACGTACCAACAGTAGCAGGCGCATCACTCTCGTTCACCATTGCTCAAAGTAGAAGATCGATCTTCTTTGTTAATGGAAGACCCAGAATCAATTTTGCTTCGTGAACCAAACAATTATTGGTTCAAAGCTCTGATACCATCTTGAAATTCAGAGAGAAAATTTGTAAACTGTATATTTCATGTTTTATGAATAAAACCCACTTCCAAAGATGAATGTGTATCTATATATATATACAAGTATAGAAGCTTCTAGATTCTAGACTACTCATCTAACAAACTCTAACAACTTAACTAACTAATCAGAAAAACAGTTACAAATAGTAATACTAACTAACTATCGACTTAGTATCTTCAATAATCCTCACTGAAATTTTCTTTTAAACCAATAACTTGATTGAAGATTTTCTGCAACAACTTTTTCCCATTACGTTCCTGGTCGACTGTGCACCAAGCACAAACATCGAAATGATCAACAATGGACTTATCATTATACACTCTGTAAGCCAAAGTAGTTTTTCCAAGCCCTGGCATGCCAACTATGGAAATGACATCTATCTCAGCTGGTCTGCTGGTGAGCTTCCTAACTATCCACTCTGTCTCCTCCTCAAAACCTACGATTATTTTACCAACTGTACTCGATGAGTTTCTTTCAACCGGCTTGTTCGGAGCGTTTGCAACAATAATACCGCTGCTCTTGGGGATCTTCTCTTGTACCTCTTTTTTGACAAGCTTGATCTTTTCTACGGTATCAGGAAGTATGAAGATAAGCTGCAATAGACCATGATCTCAGGCAAGAATTGAGTTAATGACATGTTCCGACTCATATGCCACATCTAGAACACGAGTCCAAAGATCTCTATGCAACTCTTGCTCAACATACCCAAAGAACGATCTTATGATTTTCAGGTCTTCTTTCACCTTCTTAATTTCTTTTTTTATCGAAGCAACTGAAGAAGCATTGGAATTGACCAAGTCATTTAAGTTTGTGAGTATAAGAGTCATGAAGAGCGGTCCATCACTCATGGGTAAGCGGAACCGAGATGAGTCTGCACGGGCTTTCAAGAAAACATTCTTGAGATCTTCAATTCCTTGAGGAGTTCAATATTTTCCAGCAAGTTTAGACCTGTACCGCTTGTTGCGTTCATATTCTCTTCTAAGTTGCGAAAAAGAATGAATACCTCCTTTGTAAGTTCTCTAACACGTGCCAAGAGAACAAACAATTTGTCATGACGAATAGCGTCCTTGGGCACATCAGTAAGAATAATCAATAGGAACTCTATCATGACATGAATGTTACACGTTGAAGCGTTAGGAGTAACAGCATTAATAACCATGTGCTCTTGTAGATGAATCAGAGATTCTCTAAGAATGTCCGGAGAGGCTTCTATGAGCTGCTTGATGAAACGTCCAACATCTTCCGACTTTGAACCTTTCAAATTTGTACAACATATGTGCATAACCTCCAGTGAAACCGGAATTATCCTCAAAAGTAGATGGACTAGCATGGAATTGACTTGAGAGACTTCAAGTTCATTGTCATCATTTTCATCTGTTTTATCTTCAAGATGATAAGACAAAAGTACAAAACAGAAGTGTCCTACTCTCTCTGCCATAAGTTGAAACTACGGTACGACATATTCGATTGTCTCATACTCATGAACCCAACCATTTACTTTCAACCTATGGAAATCTCATAAATTGCAAAATACATACTGAAGAAGCTCATATTGAGTCATTGACGGGAAAATCAACTCAGCACGAACGTTGGGTAGGTTATGGAGATTCACGAGGAGCACATCCAAAAGTTCAACCAACTGATCCTCATTCATGGCAGCACTTGATTCAGAATGATGATGATATGAGATTTTAGAACTTGTGATATTTTCAAGGAGGCGAGGAACGACATGATCCGTTAATTTAACCATCATGTCATCTCCACTACTCTGATTAAAAAGTGACAACTAGATCATGAACCTCATATGATATGCATGACATTTCGGCATTAGAACCATCCGAAATGTAATAACAAAGCTGTAAACATGCCAACAAAAATGACAGCTTTTCAACTTGATCTTGTTCATTCTTTAACCCTTCTATGAAATCCATAAGATCGACAATGTCCTCGCGAAGCACAGCAGATTATACCTGCTAAAAGACCAAATGTGTATCAAAATCTTCAGCGCCACAAATTCGCCATGATAAAATTTACTCTAATTTAAAAGGCATCAAACGTAAACATAGAGGGCCTTCTTTAAAATAGCCTACTGCATAAGCTAAATGTTTGTCCTGTACTTAACTTAAACATAACGACAACAATATACCCAGTGTAATCCCACAAATGGAGTCTAGGGAGGTGGTGTGTACGCAGAGATGTTTACTCGGACATTCTGGTCAACAACAACAACAAAAGTGATGTGCCTACAGTGTCCTAGGTGTTTTATTTTAAAAATATTATTTTGGACTGTTTTAAGAGTCGCCACTTAATTTTTAAGAAAAATCAAGAAAACTGATTTTCAATAGATTAAAACAGGAAATCAATTGAAAACACTTAAAGAGGGTTCGGGGGTTCTTATTAGCATTTCGGGAAGGGTTTGAAAGCACCCAAAATGCCCGCTAATATGCGGTTATCCGACAATTAATTATTTGGCTAAAATATTTTAACTTATCTTGAATTGCAAAAGTGAACTACTTTATAGTTGAGACTATTTTAATAGAAAAATAATGAAATATTATCTAAGTAGGATCTTTAACAAAATTATCTTTTAAGTCGAGTGAAAAATGAATAATTTAGTTAAGTAGTTGATTTGAAATGGGTGTCTTCTGGGGGTTTGAATATTTGAAACCTTAAAATCAATAGCAATTATTAACAAATAAACAAACATAATAAAATAAAGAGAGAGACTTGGGCCCAAGTCTGGTTTTCCTGTCCGCCTGGACCAGTACTTGGGCCAAAAGGCCCAATTCTTGCCACCTGTCCTAAATCCTGACAAGACAACAATAAGCATAATAACAAGGGCTTAGGCCCAAAAATAACAAAATACAATTTTTTGGAATTAAGAGTGGGCCTTTGGCCCAATCTTTTCAGATGTTCGGTCTGCTACATATTCTTTCAAGCTCCGGGACCTGTTCGTCAATTTTTAGGGCTGGCCGACTCGAATAAAGGATTGGGCCACAGTGTCCCAATGAGAAAAATGCAAGGATAGAGTCCATGAGGACTCGGGCAGACAAGCAGCGAAAAAAAAAAATTAGTATCCCATAAAAATAAGATATTTCAAACCTTAGCTTTAAACGATAACATGATTCATCGATTTTAAAATAGTAAATAGTAATGTATCCAAGGGCACATACTCAAGCATGTTTCAAGTACTAGACGATGGCAACTTATGCTAATAATATTTTCTTATATATATGATTGGAGTATGTATATCACAATATAAAGGTAAGCAAGTTAACTATAAATTAATATGATTAAGTCCAATAGACTTTCTTATAAATTAATGTACATAGTTTTCGAAAAATAGTCACGTAGTTTAAATAAGGAGGTAATTCACTACTCTCTTCACTTCAAATACTTGTCATAAATTTTTTAAATTAAATCAGATTAAAACAAATTAATATTTAAATTTAAAACATAGATATTCAAAACATATATATAAGGTACTATTTAAACAAAAGAAAAAAAAAACTCTAAACGGTTAGTCAAAATGCGTTTTAAATATTTTAGAATGATTTATTATTATGACTTGTAATATTTATTTATTTTTTGCGTGGTTTTCAAACACGTAAATTTACTATTATTATTATTGCAAATTTCATGTCAAAATTTATTTAAAATTAACTTTTCAAATTCAAGAGGTGCCATATAAATTCATTTAAGGCATAATATGCTAAGCTAACTCAAATACAAACAGTAAAATAGTGTACGAAACTCCTATGCTACAACATATTTAAACTAGCATGGAAGAAACAGGACAAAGTATCCTATAATGAACAGGGAAAACATCTGGACCACAATCTGACCAATACAAAAATAATGTAGATCAAAATCTTTAGGCCTAGGTGAGACCTAGTCTATATAATCTTGAAAATAAGCATAAGAACAATAAGTTATCCTTTTGGACATTGTTAATTGATTAGCAAAATTAAATTATAAAAAAAAAACACAACATAACTACCTTACATTTTAAATTTCAAAATAAAGTAGTTATTAATTTTAAAATTCAGAAAGAAAATATATCACGTTAGTTTATTTAGGAGAATTTTGAGGAGTAACTTTTTCAATTCCCATCTCTCTCTTGCAAGATTATACAAATCTTTTTAATTTTGATTAAGAATTTTTTTTTCTTCCTTTTTTAAAAATTTATAGTTCAAATTATTTTTTATTTTAATTTATGGTAGATTTAAATTAAGTCTCTTTATGATGTAGAGTTAAAAAAAAATTAATTATTTAAAAAAAAATTGACCGAATTTAATTAATTAGTAAAATTATACATGTCTAAAGAAAAAAAAAACTACACATTGAATATTTGTAAATGTTACAGATATTTTTATTTTATATTAACTTTTTGAATTATAGATATATTTTAGTTATATTTTTCTTTTAAAAAAAACGGTCACAACATCTACAATTTCTTTCATCTTCTCTACCCTATTTGTCTAAAAAATCAGCAACAAGTTCCACAATGTTGAACAAGAAAATTCCATCAATGCTCTCTTCTATATCGAAAGATAGAATATTACGTCATGACAATACACGTGGCAAACAACAATACAAGCGAAACGGCCACAAACTCGAGAAGGATACAAACAGGGGAAACAAATCAAAATGAGCATTAAGCTATCTTAGAGTCTAAACATGCATTATTCACTAAAAAAAGGATTAAAAGTCATCGCTTAGATTCGAACACATCCCGCAAAAGCGTCTCGAGTCCTATACTATTCGCAACTCACATCTAAGCTTCTACTGGAAACTAAACAAACTAGAAGGAAAAATAAAATAAAATAATAAATTAGAGGTATTTACCTTTCGATGGGCAGCGAGCAGGGACGGGATGAGCGGGAGGCGATGAGCTTCCACCACCACAAACACGAGCTTAATCCCGAGCAGCTAGCCAAGAACGCAAACCAGACTCGAACAGGATTTCTTCACGATTCAGAATTAGAGAAAAATGTTTTAAAATTCTTGAATACCAAATGATTGTTCCCCGAAATCCCACCTTTCTTTGCCTTAAGTTTTCTAATATTTTTCTCTAATTTTTCTCCAACTCCAAATTTTTCTAACTTGAAAAAATCCCCCCAATATTGAAACGAAAAAAGGAATATATAGAAGGAGATTAGGGTTGACGAATTGGGGGAAAAACGGGTGAATCCGAATTCGAGGCCCATTTTTCGAATTCAAAACTCCCATTTCTTTCACCATTAAGGAAAACATACTTTTCTCGCAATTTTGAACCATTCCAAAAGAGGAAAGGGAAGATGGACGAGCTCGATCGATCTCTCGCCTTGAAGCGCCACGCGGCTCAATCTCAAGGCTATAAGGACGAAATTGCAGATGTCTTACCTGCTCCGTGCTGCTGCGACTGTTGGAAGATGATGTTAACGTTGGAAGTGTTTGTTGCGTACAGCTGTTCCTGGGTTTCTTTTGAGCAAGATTGGGTCGGGTCGGGGGAGAAAAGTGGGCTGGGTTGTTGGAAATTTGAAAATTGGCATGGGTTGAAGAATAAAAGGGAAGTTGGGTTTTTGTAAATAGGAATATGGGCTGCAGGAAATTATTGAATGAAGGGCCCAAAGATAAAGTCTTTTAGTGGGTTTAAAATAGTAAAAATTAGGCAAATGACAAAGTATAAGAAAGAAATTACTTCATTTCCCTACTCTTTCATTAATTACCAAAAATCCCTTTTTTAGTGTTTTTCGGATACATAATATAGCAACTTAATATAGCAGAGTGGATACTTTAATTAATAACGGGTGGATACTTAAATTATTAAGTTGTTAGCAGCACGGATACTTAATTAACAGGCGGTGCATAATATAGCAGCGCGGATACTTTAATTAATAACGGGCGGATACTTAAATTATTAAGTTGTTAGCAGCACAGATACTTAATTAACGGGCGGATGCATAATATAGCAGCGCAGATACTTTAATTAATAACGGGCGGATACTTAAACTAATAAAGTATCCGATTAAGTTGAATTGGGGGAAAATAAGGGATTTTTGTATTTTAATAAAAGAGTAGGGAAATATTGAGAATAGGTAAAGAAGTGTTGTGTATTTAAGTAATTTTTCCATTAAGATATAGCTAAGTGAATTAATAATTTAGCCAAATCGAATTTAGTTTATAGATTCGGATAAAATCTAATTAAGATGAATTAATCTAATTAATTTAGGAACTTCTCAATCGTAACGAAACAAAATGATTAACTTAGTTATAAAATAATTGATTTGAATGCAAGCTAATTACTTCAAAATTTAAGACTACAATTCAAGCCAAAACTAAATTATCAAGATACTTATTTTAACCACGTAGAAATCTCTTGATATTATTTTCAAATATTTATGAAATATATACTAATTATATACAAAATTATACAAAACATATATACTACTTAAAAATTATAAAAGCGACTAAAACAACTTGAAAAATATTTTGAATGTTATAAAACTAATTATTTCAAGTCATTCGACATTTAAGAAACTCGATAATTAATATATATTGTGGAGGTCCGAAATTGGATGTCAACACTAGGCTATTCATCAACACATGAGGGATCTAAGATTACAAGTCTCTAAAGTTTTTCAACTTTTTCTCTTAAATTTCATACTCATACAGATAGTGCCACGTAAAATGAAACAAATAAAAGCACTGCTATGAGAACTCAAAGAGCAGTTTTTCAATAAAATATCATGTTACTTGTCACGCCCCGAGCCTACACCCAGGGCGGGACCGGCACCCGGAGACCATTGTTGGCCCCAAGCGAACCCTTGGCCTGGCTTTCTTAACTCAACGGAAACCTAACTCAACAGAATAACTCAATGCAAATACAAAGTTGCAAAACAACTTAACTGATAAAGTTTGGCCAAAAAGGCAACTCGAGTCTCAAAATAGAATATTTACATATATACATAGATAAGAGACTCAAAACTAACTGACTGACTGTCTATGAAGCCTCTAAAATACTGAGATGGATGTTGGGACAGACCCCGCAACATCCTAATAAAACAAAATTAAGAACGCAAATAACCGAGTTCTTCGGAAAGCAAGGAGGCTCACCACTGACTCTGGAGTGCTCAGCTGGATCAACAACGTACTGAATGCTGATCCTGGGTACCTGCGTCTGCATCATAAGACGATGCAGGCCAACTGGCATCAGTACATGGAATGTACGAGTATGCGAGCTGGACCACTAAACCACAACTTAAGCTTGAAAGGGATACAAAAGAGAACTTACCTTGGCTCTGTTCAACTCATGAATAACTGAACTCAAAATAAAGCATTAAGACACATGCAATATCTATAAAGCTTTGTAAAACTATTTAAAACATGACGTAAAAATCATATTTATAATATCATGAAAATACCATGTTTCCTCTCAAAGTCTACTTGTGCAATGCATGAATGAAGTCCCATACCCCCATCCATACTAAGCAGAACTTATCGAGGAACCAAGCTCTTTCTACTACTGTGGGAGTTTCTCTAACCGATAACCACCACTATGAAACTAAGTGGTGATACAACGTTTTACCTCACGTTGCCCAAGGACCATCTTATACCTTGCCGTGATATAGGACCTTACTTTTGCTTAGTGGATCCGCTAGCTTAACTTTCGTGGTCATCTAAAAAGTATGACCCGAGAAATCCCATGTTGGCTACATGGTTCTATGGGGGCTGTGAGTTCTTTGAACGCTCCCCCAATTCGGTGCTCAAGACTACTCCCAAAAATACCTTAGCTCATAAGTGTTTTAAACACATCTTTCTTTAGTTGAGATAATTACTTAAAACTAGCCAAAAAGGATCTTGAAAACTCTTTCTAAAAAGAACAAATCAAAACCATATTTTTAATATGATCATTGATGACTCGGGATATTCATACTGCTTAAACATTGATGGTATATCTAGAGACCATACTATTAAAACATTGATGACATACTCGATTTGTCATACTAATCATGTTTTAGAAACTCTTTTGCAAAACTCATCTTTTCTTTTTAAAAGAGATAGTGCTCAAACTTCTCAAAACTCTTTTGGAAATCTCAGTTTCCTCTCAACTTGAATGTGCAAACACTTATAAACTTCTTTGGGAAATACTTAGTTCCCTAATTACTTTTGAGAAATGAACTCAACTCTTGACTCTTGACTTAACTCGAAACTCTTGACTTAACTTGAAACTCGATACTCTTTACTCGACTTGAAACTCTATACTTAACTTGGAACTCTATACTTAACTTGGAACTTGAGCCTTAAAATGAAGTTAAAACGTTCGACAACGACTCTTGGAAAGCTTTAAAGACTTGCTTTGACTTGCTTAACTTCTAAGCTTGGCTCTAACTTCACTTGACTTTGATCCTAACTCACTTTGAATTGGATTATGGATTCAAGGGTAATGATCTCATGTTTACGACACTTCTCATTCTCTTACTCACTTGCTTGAGTCTTGAAACAAGTTACTAGAAATTGTAGACGACTCCTCAAAAAAGACTCAAAGGGATTTCCTTAGAATATTCGAAAGAATTCTCTAAACATAACTCTCAACTCTACTTTGAATTTGAATTATGAATTCAAGATTATGATCATGTTAGGGATGACTTTTAGGTGTTTAGAAGTAGCTTAGAGTAGTTAGAATCGAAAGGGAGTGAATGCGCACTTTAAATGAACTCAAACGGGGCAACCGACGACAACTAGATGGGGCAAGTGACCCTGGCGCCATGGGTGGCGCGGGGCGCCAGCCCCTAAACTTCAGAGGTGAGTTTGGGGCGCTCTGGCAGGCGCGTCACGCCAGGCCCCCAACCTAGAAATTTCAACAAGCTCATTTTCTCGTTTTCTCACCTTATTTCACCTAAAATTGAATGCTTTCTTCCCCAAATCACTTAGAATCATTAAAACCCTCAATATACCATAGACTCAACTCAAAAACACCACCAGAAACATACACCAAACCAACAAGAAACTTCAACAACACAACCACAAACTTCAACCAACAAAACCTCAAACTTCAACAAATACAACCAACAACTTCAACAAACACAATCAATCTTTTCTCGAAAATAAAACGAGTTTGGCGTGTGGGGGAAAGGATCACCCAACACTAAAAGCTCACATACCTTAACAGGGATCACCCCCGACGATTTCCACGACGATCTTGCTTGATCTCCTCTTTCTTCTCTTCTTCTCCTCTTCTTCTCTTCTTCTTCTATTCTTCTTCTCTCAAGCCCTAGCTCTTACTCTTTTAAAATGAGATAAAAATGATCCACAAATCAGCCTAACACACTAATATAACCAAAGGAATTGGTTAGTGAAAAGACCAAAATGCCCTTAAAATTTCCGGCGGATTCCCTTGCCAACTGCCCAACTTCCAAAGGGCATAACTCACTCATACAAACTTGGAATCGAGCAAACTTAGTGGCGTTGGAAAGATCATTCCACAATCTTCGCAACCATAACTGGAAATACTCCTAACTCATCCTGATCTAGGATTTACGACTGCTCAAAGTTGGCCAAAAATTCACTGATTTCCATACTTAGCCAAATTTCCAAAACTTTAAAATTCTTTCCAAAAATGAAAATTTCTAATTCTAAGCCGCTTCAATTATTTCACATTGCCGGATGTTACATTACTCTGGATGTAATCAAAGCAAGGCGGGAATAAAAAATAACGATAGCAGAATAGCAAGATAAACAAAACAAATAATCATCCAAGTCAATACAACAACAACAACAATAACAAGTCAACAACATATTCAGTATAGTCCCACAAAGTAGGATCTAGAGAGGGTAGAACGTATGCAAACCTTACCCCTACCTCAAAGGTACATAAATTGTTTTTGATCGATCCTCAGCTTAAGAAAAGCAATCTTAAGCATGCAATCCCAAAAAAGAAGTAATGAAGATACAAGAAACAACAAACAATAATAACAAAACTAGCAGATAGTAATAGAACAGAAATTACATCAAAACAATATACTAATCGAGGTACAAGAAACAACAGACAGAGTAACATACCAATGAGTTGCTTGCTAATTTCTCTATTTCTCCTTCATTTTCTTTCCCTATTTCCATGTATGCAATTCTCAAAATCTAAACAATCACTCTATTAATTAGTCTCTAATTAACACCAAAACTGTCTAGAAAATATTAATTTGTAAAGAAGAAAGTATTAACTATAGGGGCATTTCTTGACCAAAGTATCCGCCACTGACTATAGGGGCATTTCTTGACCAAAGTATTGACTGCAAGATATTTTTGAACCAAAGTATTGACGGCAAAGACATTTTTGAGTCAAACTATAAATGGAGGACATTTTTATTCATTTCACATAGTTTAAGGGCATATTTGATCATTTTACGAAAAATATATTCCAAAAGTGCAAAGGACCAAATAGGAACCCCACATAGTGAGACATTATCAGTAGGCTTAGTTTCTACTGAAAAAGAGAAGTTGAACGGAAGGAAAAAAAATTTAACTACTTTGGCTTGATTAGTGAGAATGGAAAGAGGAAAAGAAAATGAAGGACAAACAAAAGGGGAAGATAACAAATCATAGGTATGTTGCATATAATATTTAATTATATTTTTTCATTCACATAATTAATTTATTCTTGTAAGTATGTTTGTTGCTTAGATTGTGAATATAATCTTTATAACTTATAAGAATCGGTGATTTAATCTTTGTTTGTATAAGCTAAACTCTATAGACTAAATCATCTGCTATAGTTGAATTTAATCAAATTGAGTGAGGTGGTTGAGATTGATTTAATTATATGTTTGTTGCTAGATTGATCTTGTAAATGAAATAAATCACAAAAATAGTAAGGTAAAATGAATATAATGGTGGTTGAGAATCTGAGGTGTCA
>JAJOOE010005616.1:0-38204 GCA_036250405.1 Solanum raphanifolium
ATTTAATTCAAAATAAGTTTTTAACATAAAAATAAATAACAAAACCAATAAACAGATTGCAAAATTAACTTCTTCTTTTTTGAAAATTCACTTTGAAAAAAGAGGGTAGCAAAGCAACACATAAATATTGAAAATCTCAATTTTATCGATAGAAAGACAATATACAATTTCTAACACAATTTTTAATCTCAGCCTAATTTAATTACTTCATCTATCCCAATTTATGTGACTTACTTTCCTTTTTAGTCCGTCCAAAAAAGAATGACACATTTCTATATTAAGTAAAATTTTAACTATAAAATGTTGATTTTACCCTTAATGAAATGATTTACAGCCACACAAATTTCTATTATTCATTTTGGACCACAAGTTTTAAAAGTCTTCCTTTCTTTCTTAAACTCCGTGCCAAGTCAAACTACCTCATATAAACTGGGACGGAGGCAGTATCTAATTTCACTAAAGAAAAAATCGTAACAAAGTCTTATAAATTCTTTTATCAAAAACAGATGATAATAAATTTCAATATTTTGTGAAATTAATTCGATGTACCATGTCTTCCTCCTTAAACACTACTAAGATAGTTTTTTTTTCTTTTCAAATATTAAAGATAGTTTTATTAAGATGAAGTGGAGGAAAGAGAGACGGATAAAGAAAAAGTTAACCCTAGTTAAAGAATAAAACAAATCAATCCATTGAAACATTTATGGGACACGTGTAAAGCATCTAATGCCTCACTGGAGGAAATAGACAGAACCTCTACTAGACAGGAGCCGCTTCCAAAAAATTGCAAAACGCCTTCCAAATATTTTACAAATTTTAATTGTTGTGACTTATCTTTTTTTTTTTTTTGTAATTTATAAATACGTAAAAAAATAATATTCAAATTATAAATTTTCAGTTAAAAATAAAGGTTAATTTTCAAAATCTAAATAATGTGACATAATTAAAATCAAGGGTACTTATTTTCCAATATTGAAACAAATAATTGTTTATCAATAAATGAAAAAATTAACCTAGAACCGTCAATTACTGAAATTACAAAACTTGGGGTCAAATTTAGTAATTACGTTTCTTACGGAATTAATTAAGGAGAGAATTGCGAAATTAAGTCAAATATTATCTTTTCCCTACACTTTTATACCGCCAACATTATCCCAATAGTAATTACGTTTCTTACGGAATTAATTACTAAATATTATCTATCCCAATATTAGATAGATTAGGCTTAATTAACATATTATATAAACTCCACTACGTTCAATTAAATTCTATTACATCTATCTTTTTACACCTACCAAAAAATATTTACAAATAACATGGCTTTATCAAGATCTAAGCATAGTTTAGGATTTCGATTCCATCCTAGTAATAAAGAGTTGATCAACCATCTAAAAAGATTCATGCTCGATGGAATTTTTCCACGTCCCCATGTTATCAAACTAAAGGACGTATTTGGAGACTTAGAGCCATGGCAAATTATCGATGGAGAAAAGACATGTTACTTTCTTACGCGATCAATAATTCAAACAAGAGATTCTCAAGAACAGTTGGGAGTGGGACTTGGAGTGGCCAAACAAGTGGTATTCCCATTAGAGATAAATCAAATAGATAAATTATAATTGGATATAAGAGAAGTTTGAGGATTGAAAGTGGTATTGAAAAATATTAAAGTGAAAAATGGCTTTTGAAGGAATATTTTTTGCTAGATGAGTATATTAAGAAAAGCAAGAACAAGGATATATTTGTCATTTGTAGAATTAAAGAGAAGAAAAAAGAAGAAGAGGAAAATAAAAATGATGTTAAGGATGAAGATGTTGATGGATTAGTGGATCCTCTATTTGGAGGTAATTATGATCAACTAATTAGCAAAATATGAATTTGCGGTTGAGGACGAATTGTTGCATGAGTAGTTTTTTTTTTAACTATTAGGGCAATTTCTTCTTTTATTATCTCGATCATCCCTATTTTTGGTTTTTATTTGTCTTCGATGGTTAGTTATGTATACACGATAAAATCTTATATGGATAGCTCATCAAAAGAAAGGAAAAAAATCCTTATATTTATCCTTTGTTTTTGGACGAAGGGGCTCGAATTCAACACAATATATTGCAAACAAATATCTAACCTCTTCTAGTTCTTTGCTTTATAAATAATAATATTATCATGTAAAGTTAAACACTAAACACAATTATGTAAGAATAAAAAAGGGCAACCCTAAATCAATAATATTTTTGTGCATGTGTATTTAAGACCTCTTATTATAATTTGGTGTTAGACTACTAATTTTATTGAGACGTTCTTGACACAAATTCAAGACATTTTCTTTTAAAAAGAAACCGGTTTAGATAGTCAAAAGCTTGAAGGTTCGAATTTTTTCTTAAGATTTTGCCCTTGAAGTTTTCATTCAAGCTTTCTAGCAAAGCTCCGTTGGTGGTGGAAGCTCGTCATCTCCTTTGCTCTCCGTCCCGGTTTGTCTTCTAGTAGCTCATTTATGCCTAGGATCAAAAGGTTTTAGTCAATTGGCTTTTGATTTGGAAGCATGAATATCTGTTACATAGTTAATAAGTTGCTGTTAAAGTGCATTCATATTATGCCATTAATATGCCTAAGTTTTCTGGTGATTAATTTAGCTCATTTGTAAGTATTCATCTTCATGAATAAAGGCTAATAATCCATCTTCTTGCTATTTTCATGTGACTTCGGGTGAGTTCTTTGAACTCCATTACCATCCTCTTTTCATTCCGAATGGGCTATGGAGGCCCAACTCTACCCTTTCTCGAGTCAACCCCATTGCCAAAATAAAGAAGCTGATGAACAGGTAGAAATAGAGCTGATATTGATGTTCGAAAGTCCAAAAATGGACTGTATACACTTAATATACAGTTGAAACCAAAATACAGGTGTTCGAAAGCTGAAGTGAGCTGTAGACACTTGGTATTTAATCCGATATACAAGAAAATAGACCAAAATACAGCCTATATACAGATGTATACATTCAGTGTATATAGGAATTTTCAGAAACGAAAATGGGCCAAAGCCCAATTTTTCTTTGCACAACAGCAGTAGTGGGAAGCAGAAATGGGCCACGAAATGCTCTTTTTATACCATACTTTATTGGAAAAATTACTAAACTACACGTCTTATGTTTCCCTTATTTCCAATATTCCCTTCTTTTTCTAAAAACCTCTAAAATCCCTTATTTCTCTCCTAATTCTAAATTATTTTATAATGTATCTGAGCTACATATTATGTATCCGGTTTATTTTATAATGTATCTGAGCTAGTTCTTAATGTATCCGAGCTACATATTATGTATCCGGTTTGTTTTACTTTTTCAGGGATTAATGTAATTACAAACTAAATAGGGATAGATTGTAATTTCATATTAAATCTATGTGATTCCTAAAATTTATACTAGGCTGTATTTTGGTCTATTTTATTGTATATCGGATTGAAGCTTTGGAATTTTGATATAGTGGCAGCTCGAAATCCTTAAATAGGCTATAACATCTTTTTGCTTCAACATTTGGTTCCTCCTCATGTAAATCGTCACCATCAGTGTGTGTAGTTCCTCCATCAAGATTAGGATATAAATCTCTCAACAGTTCTTCTACTACATCCTCACTCTCACATTCTTCTACTTCATCACCATCTTCATATTCAAATTCAAATTCATATTTAGATTCTGACAATGGCTCACCCAAACGTTCTCCATGGTGATACTAAAAAGTATAGTTCTTAATTATTCCATATACTTGCAAATGTGTCTCAACTGTTTTACGAGTTTCTAAAGTTGTATTGTAAAATTTGACACATGAACATTGTATTTCATATTCTTCTCCTGTTTTCTGAAAAGCATAATCCAAAAAGTTTTGCACACCTACTAAATAGGTTTCATCGAATCGATGCTCAACTAGTTGCATCCATTGCTTACTAGGAGCCATAACCTTGAAAAGTACATAAAAGTTGGATTAAAAAAGATAAAGGATAAAAAAAATACGAAGATCCATACAACTTGTTATAATTAGATGCACAAAACATAAATGTGTGTTATGAATTATACACCACTAGTTGAAACGTATATTGTTTGTCTAAAGGTATTATTCATGATGTTCCATTTAACTCATGTTAAGATAAGATAAAATGGAGTATCTAATTATTTGACAGAGAGGCTTATTGTACAGCTCACTCAACTCACATGTGAATTTTTGGATTCCAAAAATGAATAAATGCATTTTTTAACGAAAAGATAATCCAATTACACTAACAAACATAAAAAATTACTTATCTTAAAACATGTAATCTTCTATAGCTTTGTACTTGCACAAAAAAGTCGCTTGTGATTAAAAAAATTCTTATTGGTAGTCGCTTGTGATTAGAAAGTCTTGGCTCATAACTAACTTATCCTAAAGTTAAGAATTACCTAATCGCATCCTCAAACTAAAACATAAAGAAAGAATCAAGAAAACTTGTAATTCCAACTATATGCTACATTGGTTATAAGTCCAAATTCATAATACAGGTGAATGTTTATTTAAGTTTGAGAATTAAATTTAAATTCACACACACACACACACACATATATATATATATGTCATGCAGCTGCGCATAGTATGATAGGATAAATATAAAATTCTATCATACTTGATTTATCAGTCATGCAGCTGTGCACAGTGGTTTTGGGTCTGTGCAAGGTCATGGATATCTCATCTCTTAGATAATAACCTAAGACATGATGCTACAGTAGCCGAGCAAATGACTATTTTTATTTCTGGAACATGAATCTGTTGACAATCGCCTATGAACTTGAGTGGTTTATGTCATTTATTATGTAACTGTACTTTTACTATGAAGACTGTTCTTTGAATCTATAGTGTCTTTTTTTTTCTGTAGCAAATGATACAACTAGTAATGCAGGTGATTCAGTTCTTTAGAACATAATAATTTTTTTTTGGTTTCCCACTCCGTGTTCGGTATCCGTTTTGGGGAACCGACTAATGCGGACAACTGCTGTGTAAGACTCATTAAACGAAGATGCGCTCTATACCATAATTTTTTCCATTTTCAGGTCTCAAAGTTAAGCTTCTGGTTAGAGGTTAAGGAATTATATCCATCTTACCACAATCCTGAGTGACATGCAAGATAACCGTATTAAACCTAATCTTCCTGATGATATGAAGTTGTACAGTTAAGACAACCGATATTTTAAAAAATCTAGAGTTACTGCATTGAGTTTTGAAATATTTCTTCTATTTATCATCAGGTTTCCAGTTGGAGAGATTTCATAAAGGGAACAAAGAGGGTAAGGCTGTTATTACCTTATATTGCTGGTTAAGAAATGAGAAATTTGGCCTCCAAAGTTGAAAACAGAAGATCCCAATAAATCTTACGTTCAACGACCTATGAAACGATTTTAAAAATATATATTCAATTAATTTTGTTTTAGTGATATTTAAAGCTTGAACTGGATATGGTGGAGTGTAAACTTCACGCTTGTATCAATTTGTATCAGTAGCACACTTAATTATTCTACAACAAAATATATTTAGCACCTTATTTTAGATGTATATTAAGTTAGACAAGTACATATATGGGGAGCCCTTAATTATTGCATTTGGAATAGATTTCTATCTATGAACTGAATCCTGATAGGGCTATTCGTGATATGTTATATGCATATACGACATGTGATATAGGAGTCACCACTGTACAATTTTATCTATGGAACTTGATTGTCCATTATAGTGACACTATTTTTCAATTATAGGAGTTAAATAAGAGGAATAACAAATAGAGTAACTTGAATACAACAATGAAAAAACGACATCAATAAAACTTATAGAATAAACACAACAACTCGATTGGAAGAGGAACAAACCTGGAATTCTGTTTCGAGCAAAACTGAGGTGGAATTCTATTTTTGGGCAGAGCAGTAACGACACAAGCAAAAAGACGCGATCAGGAGAGGAACATTAAGATTAAGCAGGAAGAACAAAAAGAGCGGCTTGAATACAACAATGAAAAAATGACATTAGTAAGAGAATTGTCTTGGTTAGAATGGTTTTGTATATCAAGAAAAGCTGATTGCAAGCAAGGTAGGACTATTGTTATTGTTGATTAGCTACCAAATACCTGCAGGCTTATTTTCTAGGCTATTAGTCCCCTTTTTTTTTTTTATGAAGGGTTACCTGTAGTTATTGTTTAGAATGCTTGATACAATAACACTCTCAATATGGCCTATATACAGCCTGAATGCAATGAGAGTGGCCAGCTTTTGGGAGATATCCAAGAGATGGAATGCGCATCAAAATGCAATGCAGCTGAATCAAACTAGGTTATATGTGTCTTAGTATATATGTTGCATTTTCACATGTATATACAGTTGAATCCCACATAATTGATTAACTGAACAGATGATTGACGACTATAATCAGTAAACCTGGTCATTAAGATGCTCCATTTTGTTTTGCAGGTTGGGAGTACAGATGAAAGTCTAATAGTTCAGACTGAGACTAAAGCAAGTGTAGCTATAGAGGTGATTAGTAACTCAGTCATTCGAGAGCAAGTGGACATGTGAATTATGTGATGTGACTCCATTGGAAGAGGAACAAACCTGAAATTTAGTTTCGAGTAAAGCTAGGGTGGAATTCTATTTTGATTAGAGCAGCAACGATATAAGTAAAAAGACGCGATTAGGGCAGAGGAACGTCAATATAAGATTGGGCAGGAAGAACAAAAGAGTAGCTTGAATGCAACAATGAAAAACGACATCAATAATACATATAGAAGAAATACAACAACTCGATCGGAAGAGGAACCAATCTAGAATTCTGTTTCGAGCAAAGCTGGGTGGAATTATGTTTTGAGCAGAGCAGCAACAATACAAGAAAAAAGACGCGATTAGGGCAGAGAAACGTCAAGAAACGTAAAGATTAAGCAAAAAAGCGTGAAGAGGGCAAAGTGATGACCTTGATCGGTTGCACTGGCGTTATGAGAGCTCAAACTAGGGCATTAGGCGAGGGGCTGCTGTATTTTGAGTAAAAACAGAACGATGGTCTTTTCGTTTACCCAGCTTCAGTATACTTTAATTTAGCGCTTAAAATTTTGTTAAAAATGAAATTTCATTTTTAAAAATATTTTAGTATAAAAAATGGCGGAACTTTTCTCCCGCTCTAGGCCCTCAATATAATTTGGGACCAGTGAATTAATTTTTTAAGGACTAGATTTAATAGCTTCTCAATAAAATGTACAAATAAGGACCGAAATATAATCTCGTCTCAATAGATATACTTTAGAGACATGATAATTCACTCGTCCCTAAATGTTGGTCTTAAATAAGACTTTTTCTTGTAGTGTGAACTTATGATTGGATCGGTAGTCTGTAATTCTTGTCTTTCCAAGTATTTTGATATTATTGTGGTTGTCTGTTTTCCGTTGGGATTTACTCAGCACCAAGAGAACTTTGAGATGGAGGCTCTCCCATTGGTAGATGCCTGATCTCTAGAAGAAATCTCCTTGTCTCAAACTACGAGCCCCTATAGGATTATCTTTAATGACTTAAGCTAGTGGATTCACTTTAGCGAGAATAAATGATACAAATTTTTACCTTGGCAAGTAGATTCCGATGTCATTTTAGGTATGGATTGGTTCTCTCCTTATGATGTTACTCTTAATTGCAATGTTAAGATGGCGACCTTAGCGATACCTGGCGTTGCGAGGGTTTAGTTGAAGAGTGCTAGTGGTTCTTACCCTAGTAAAACTATTTCTTTCCTCCATACTTAGAGATTGGTTGATAAATGGTATTTATCTTACTTATCTTTTATCCGGGACTTTAGCATTGAGATACCTCCCATGGAGTCCATTCCCATGCTTCAGGAGTTTGCAGATGTATTTCCTACTGATCTTCTATATGTTCCTTCTGATAGAGTCATTGATCTTGCAATTTATTTGGTGTCGGACACCAAGATCATCTATATTCATCCTTATCGCATGGCCAACAGAGTTGAATGAGCAGTTGCAGGTCTATTAAGTAAGGGGGTTATTTTCACTAGTATGTAACCTTAGGGTGCATCAGTCTTATTTGTGAAATAGAAGGATGGTCCTTTGAGGATGTGCATCAATTATAGACAACTGAACAAGGTCACTATTAAGAACAAGTATCCTCTTTCGCACAATAATGATTTGTTTGATCATCTTTAGGGTCTGCTTTGTTTTCCAAGATAGACTTGTAGTCTAGTTACCATCAGTTCATGATTAGGGCATCAGATGTCCCTAAGACAGCTTTCTAGAGTAGGTATGGTGATATACCGTGAGTTTACGGTATTTTTGATATGTTTTACGTAGAGTTTGTGTGTGTCTTAAGCCATTTTGTTATTAGAAATAATGTTTTGTGCATAATTCTTGCAGGAAATAGGCTTGGATGCAGTTGATGAGGATGTGAGCTGAAAATTGTTGAAGTAGCCACCAAGGGTGCCATCCACGGACCGTAGGTCCATCGACGAACCGTTGATGGGTAGTCATAGGTCTTGGCCTTGGAGATGAGTTTATGTAACTCAAACCATGGAGTTTCAGGACGGACCGTAGTCCAGTCCACAGACCGTATGTGGTGCATCGTAGGTGGAACATCAGGGAAGTCTGACAAGTGTGAAACCACAGAGTAAGACGACATACTATAGGTCGACCCACGATCCATCCTACACGTTTGTCAATGATGATCTGAGAGTTGAAGGTTCCAGTACCTAATGAATGTTTCTAAGTGTTGAGTCACAGAGAGGACTTACGGACCATAGGTCGACCCATGGTCCGTAGGTCGAAGTGTCGTTTGAAAACGCGTCCTGCCAGTTATTTCCTTATTTTGTTTCCTGTTTTATTTAGGAGTTGTTTTTCTATAAATAGGAGTTATAAACCTCATTTTTGGGGGTTAGACATTATTGTATACTTTTAGTTTTGGTCTTTTGGGAGTTATTTTGCAAACTCTTAGCATTCTAATTTCTAGAAGTTGGTTAATATGATTTTCACTTTGAATTTCAATTCAAGATTTGAGTTTTTATCTATTCCCATTGTAAGTTCATGAATTCTTTTTACCCAATTATGAATTGTGTTCTTTTAAGCATGAGTAGCTAAATCCACAACTAGGGTTGTAGGAACCATGAGCAATTAAAACAGAATGAATGATAATTATGTAATTCTTGAATAGTGTTTATGCATGTATTGTTAATCTTTTCGTTTAGAAGTCTTTTAAATGGTTGCAAATGTTAGAACTCGCCTCATTCCTACTGCCGGACCAAGGAGGTAATGAATGAGAAAAGAATTAACAACAAAGATGTAGTGGATACTATCTAATAGTCTAATGTCAATGGGAGCGAGGGTGAAAACTAAGTCATGCATTGATGTGATGTCTAATTTGGGGTAAAGGTAAGGTTTAGTAAAGCATACACCCGTAGTCGAACCAAGGTGCGAGGTGAAATTCCCTACTTGGAGGACCAATCACTTAGGGATACCTAACTTACCAACTTTGCATGTAAAACCCTAGGAAAGGATTACTATTATTAGGATTACTGCATTAAGAGCTTATGGGGAACACATATGCCCTAGTTTCTCTCTTATATTGATTTCTCAAACTGATAATCTTGCTTACTTATTACTTAATCAACAATTTGTTACTTGCTTACAAACCCTCCCCCCCCCCTCCCCCTTCCCATTTATTTACTTGTCTCGAAAATAGTTTTACTAAACGGATATAATAGTTAGTTAAGTTTAAGTGCGAACCATATTCCTCGTGGGATCAACCCCAACCTACAAGTTGGGTTTTTTACTTGATAATGATCACTTATACTTCTTTAGGGAGGTGTAATTTGAGCGTATCAAATTTTGGCGCCGCTTCCGGGGAATTTGGCTTTTAGATTAAGTTTAACAACATTATTGAACTTTAGTCAAGTATTTCTTGATTTTACGTTTTATCTTGTTTTTGTTTTCTACAGGTTTCTACTCTAGTGTATGCCAAGTACACGGAGTCGAGGCAAACCATTGACCCCTTACGATCCAGAGTTGAGCAAAACTTGGCAAAAAATGAATAATCAAGGGGATCACGACAATCCAATCGGAGAGAATCTAGGTGATGGAGTTGAATTGCAGCCTCCAAGGGTTGTAAATGTGCACGCTCAGGTTCATGGTGGTAATCTAATCAAAGATACAGAGAGGGTACAAAATCCGCCAGCACCGAGGTTGCGTGATAAGTACAAGGTTGACTTCAATATAGTTGAATCAAAAGGGCCCATTGTTCTGCCTCATCTACCTCTAAGGCATACATTTGTGGTAACCAACAGTCTGATGTAAATGCTTACAGCACCAGGGTTGTTTTCTGGTATAGCTTCGGAAGATCCATATGGTCACATGGCGAAATTGAGAAGTGTCTGCAAGAGTTGTGTGGGACGACCAAAATTGGATATTTGTTTAGAAGTCTTTTTAACGGTTGCAAACATTAGAACTCGCATTATTACTACTTGTGGACCAAGGAGGTAATGAATGAGAAAAGAATTAACAACAGAGACTTAGTGGATGCTATCTAATAGTCTAAGGCCAATTGGAGCGAGGGTGAAAACTAAGATATACATTGATGTGATGTCTAATCTGGGGTAAAGGTAAGGGTTAGTAAAACATACACCTGTAGCCGGATCAAGGTACGAGGTGAAATTTCCTACTTAGAGGACCAATCACTTAGGATACCTAACTTACCAACTTTGCATGTAAAACACTAGGAAAGGATTACTGTGTTAAGAGCTTATGGGGAACATATATGTCCTAGTTTCTCTCTTATATTGATTTCTCAAACTGATAATCTTGCTTACTTGTTACTTAATCAACAATTTGTTACTTGCTTACAAACCCTCCCCCCTTTATTTACTTGTCTCGGTAATAGTTTGACTAAACGGATATAATAGTGAGTTAAGTTTAAGTCTGAACCATATTCCTCATGGGATCGACCCCAACCTACAAGTTGGGTTCTTTACTTGATAACGATCGCTTATATTTCTTTAGGGAGGTGTAATTTGAGCATATCATATGGCCTTATGAGTTATTGGTGATATTCTTTGAGTTGAATAATGCCCCTGCAACGTTCATGGAGTTGATGAGCGAGTGTTTCACCTGTACTTAGATTCCTTTGTGATTGTATTCATCATTGACATGTTAGTGTATTCCAAGACTCAGGAGGATCATGTTCACCATTTGAGGATAGTGCTTCACAATTTGAAGAAGGAGATGTTGTATACAAAATTCTCCAAGTCAGAGTTCCATCTTGATTTAGTGGCATTCTTGGGACACATGGTGTCTAAGGAGGGTATTAGAATGGAGCCAGCCAAGATTGAGGCGGCTAGAGGTTGGACAAGACCTATTTCTCCTATTGAGATTCATAGTATTATGGGATTGGCGGGATACTACAGGCGGTTTGTGCAGGGTTTATCTACTATTGCAGCCCTATTGACAAGATTGACTTAGAAGAGTTTAGGTTTCCAGTGTGAGGCGAGTTTTCCAAAGCTCAAGACTTTATTGACCTCGTCTCTTATGTTGAGTTTACCTAAGGAGGGTGGGGGCTTTACTGTGTATTGTGATTCTTCAGGACATGGTCTAGGTGGACTATTGATACAAAAGGCTAAAGTAATTACTCATGCTTCGAGATTGTTGAAGACTCATGAGAAGAACTATCCTACCCACGACATGGAGTTGGTGAAAGTGGTCTTTGTGCTTAAGTTTTGGTGAACAGAGGGATCTGAACTTGAGGAACCGTAGGTGGCTTGAGTTTTCGAAGGACTATGACATGACTATGTAGTATTACCCATGGAAGGCCAATATTGTAGCGGATGCACTGAGTAGGAAGACTTCTTGCATGGGGAGTCTTGTCACGATATGAGTGGATGACAGACCGTCAGTTAAGGATGTTAAGATATTAGCCAACACTCTTGTCTTATTTCATATTTCAAAGGATGGTGGTGTTATTGCCTTTGTTGAGACCCGATCTTCTTTGACTAAGCAGATTAGAGAGGACATTTTGATGATGAGTAGTTGTGTATTATTTGAGACAAGGTGTTGAAGGGTGAAGTTAAGAAAGCGACACTTGATTCTGAGGGAGTGGTGAGGATTGGAGGCATGATTTGTATGCCTAAGATGGGAGAGTTGGTCAGACTGATCTTTGGGGAAGCACATTGTTCGAGGTACTCTATTCATCCAGAAGCGGCCAAGATTTACCATGATTTGAGTCAACATTAATGGTGGTGCGGTATGAAGAGGGACATTGTGGAGTTTATGGCTAGGTGCATGACTTGCCAACTTGTCAAGTGTTAGCATCAGCGGCCTAATTGTGTGTCTCAGAGGATGTTCATTCCTACTTGAAAATGTGAGTGTATCACTGTAAACTTCGTAGTGGATTTGCCAATCACCATGGGTGGTTATGATTCAATTTGAATTATGCAATATAATGCACATTAGCATTTCAAACAATGACAAGTTACTACTGAAAAGCTAAACACAGCCCTGAAACTCAATTCCAAGTTGATTGGCCATTTTTATTTATAACAAAACTAATTCACATCAATATAATGTTAAACCATTCAACAAACTAAGAAAACAGTAAATTTAATAATTTTAAGGTCAATATATATGGATGAAAGAAAAAGATTTCACTGCAAATTATGAAATGCACTGTACTGCCATCATGCCCTTTGTCTACTCCACGAGTAGTTGTGACTCTAGAAAGCTTCTCGTCCTAGCAGAATAGAATACCAAAGAATCTGCAACAATTCAATCGTTATATTTGGCAATTTATAAAATTTGAGAGGAACACCACGACATTAAATATGAATATGAAAATGAAAAAGAATTCTAAGGAACTTTGGAAACAACAAAAATATTGAATAGCCTGCAATAATTGTAGAAAATTAATTCTACTTATATCGATTTGTCTGATTGATTATTGTAAAAAACATTATTATGAACAATATCGGTACAAAAACTATAAAAAAAATCTATCATGTTATACTAAATTACTATTTGATATTAAATTAATTAGATATATTATAACATTTTAATTTAGTTTAATGGTGAAATGTTAATTCAACTTTGCGCTTTAGAGTTTTCCACTTTCAGTATAATATACTAGTTCTCGAACGTGCGTGTTGCACGTACATCTCATGCTAAATAGTAAGTATTTTAAAAGTTCAAGAATTTGAACTAATTTTTTTAGTGAAATTATAAATACAAAATTTTATAAAAAATCTAATTAAAGAAGTCTAATAGAGAGAAAACACACAAAAATATCACAGATATTCAGTTCAATAATAATAATTATATAAAAATCAAGGTGAAAGAATAAAAACATTGCGCCCACTAAAACCCTTTATACATAGCTAACAAAGGATATTATAAACATATATTTTATTGTGTCCTATCAAAAAAGTAAAAACTCTTCCAAAAAGTCACAATCCTTCGAAAAAGTTATAATCCTTCGGTAAAAGACAGATCTCTTCAATGTTAAAAGGTGTCTGTTTTTAATATAATATAGTATAAAATATAAAATATATATTAAACTGAGTGTTTTTAATTGCAGATATTATATTAATGTAACATTCAAGTTATGAATTTCATATTTTTAAAATTAATTTATATATATATATATAATCTAAAGAGACTTGACTGTTCTGATGAGGTTTCCAATGAATCCATTAATGACTTATTATTCAATGAAAAGCACATCCTTTTTAATTTGGCATATGTTGATGACCTAGTGTTATTTACTAACACTATCAATAAGGTGCTCAAGGAAATCCCAAGTATGAAAAAGGTAACTAGACAACTCCTCACCAAAGACTATTACCTTCCCGAATAAATAGTTTGTAGTGTTAAGAGAGGCTGCTAGTTTTATGGAGCATAATTTTTTTTTTATTTGAGAAAGAAAAAAGGCAAATATTTTTGATAACTGAGTTAACAAGATTGTCAACATAATTAATTGTTGACAGAGAATCTTCTTTATACCCATTTATTAATGTACTGACTTTACTTTAGAGAATAACCGAAAATCCTTTCTCTAAGAATGATTATTCTTTTTTTCGACTAGCCTCACTTTTCTTCATGAAAATAATGTATACTAATTTATCTCCGTTACATATAAGTAATGTTTTCCAAGGAAAAAAAATAAAGAGGATAAATAAAAGGTTTACCTCATTTGTCAACCTTTCATTTTCTTCTTTCAAATTTTCTAAATTGCTTGCTCTTTCAGAATCACATTGTGGGCATATAATTTTCTTCATTGCCTCTTTCATTGCTATATTCTCACAACGGAATCTTTCATTTTCTGTCCGGAGAGTCTTGTTGTCTGATTTCTCAATTTGTGTCTGATAAAATATATATAACAAACATTTATCTCACACACATATATATGAACTAATTAAATGTAGAAAGAGAATGAAATTAATAGTTTCTAGGATAACAACTTTTTTCTTCCCTAAAATATAAGTCCGTTTTGACTTTGCTCCTTCTGACATTTGACGAATCACATTTAACTTTTAACTAATCAAAATATGTATTTGTAGTCTTTTTATGTGAGATGTATGTCATATGAACTACTTTCAAAATTATTTTACCATCAAATATGAAGCAAAATAACACATGTAATTAAATGATAGAGTGATCAATAATTACTAATTTGTGAATAATCACAAGAAAAGGAATGAAAATGTACATTTAAATTAATTAAAGGTCTATGTGCTTAGTTAGACATTGCAAGTATCATAATTAGAACTAAATAATAATTGAAGGACCAAATGTTTTATTAAGCCTTTGTTATAAAATGTGTGAAAACTATTTTCTTCCTCCATCTTTGCTTAAAACTTCAAATCCTCGCTAATATTTTGAACAACGTACATTTTCTTCCTCTTATGAAATATATATTTTTAAGGATCAATTTCTACATGGGGATCACTTTTGGCGCAACTCAAGGTAGCATGTTAAAAAAATGTTGGCTGATATAGATAAATTATAAAACTCAAATTATTCATTAGCGATCAAGTTAAAATATTTTTTAAGAAAATGTTTGAGATTTAAACATAGTCATAGTTAAATAAAAATCACTTTGCCTGGTAATGAAGAAAATAACAAGAAAAAATTAATAAAAATAAATTTTGTTAGAGTTGGAAAATTGGGTTGTGATCTATTTTAAGCTCAAGTCAGCCCAAAAAACTAATAACCTTCTCATTTATTTATTCAAATCATTTTCACTAGCCTACACTTAGTTTAGTCACCACTTTTGTTCCAAGATTTCTTTCATTCATCAAATAATTCTAAAAGAAAATCATTAGTTCTTAGTTATAAAATCAGATTTTCTTTGACTTTGAATTCTCAAAATCAAATAAAAATATAATTTTTTGTCCATTTATTAAGTCCTTGATAAATTATTGATCTCGTTAGGGATTTCATGTATTTCAAATAATTTTACATGATTTTATCATTGGTTCTAATGAGTTGTAGCTCAATCAAATTGGAGGCCGAATGCAAATACTTAAACTTCTTTAATAAAATTCATTTATTAACGAGGCAAGGGCCTTTCTACAAAATCTATTGATCAATTCAACAAGACAAAATACATACCTGATTTAGGAAATCTATATTGGAAGTAAAAAGTGAAATCGTCAATAATAGAATTGATAGTACATAAACGGAAAAGAATTGAAACGAAAGAAGAAATAAGTGTACCAATTAATAGAAGAGGACAATTTTTGTATCTAATCACACATTCAGAAAACTACCAAATATAGATAAGCAATTTTGGGGCCTAACGTAAGAGATTCACTAATTTTGTCATGGAGGTAACCCTACTTTTAACTAGTCATTTGTTTTTTAGATTCTTGCATAATCTAATGAAAATATAAATTATTATTGGTCATATTGTGTAAAGTTAAAATAATAATAATAATAACAATAATAACAACAACAATAACAATTAAAAATAAATAATAATAATAATAATAATAGTATTATATAATAAGACACTAATTATCTATAATTAAATTAATAGAAAAATGACTAATTAATTAAAATACCTTTGTTGTAGTCTTGTTGTTATAAATCCAAGTCTTGATCTTCTTAGGGTTAAGCCCTACTTCCTTACCAATTTGAATTAGTTGGTCCTTATCTGGATGTGGACATTTCTTCAAGAATCTTCATTTCAAATTCAACCAAAAACACACCATTAATAACCATTTTTTTAAAGAAATATAAAGCCTAAAAATGAAAAAACAAAAGGCCTCATGTTCGTGTCCACCTTTTTCAGGAAAAATTTGATTAGTGAAACTTTTCAATGGGAATTTAAATTTTTTGAGCTCCAACAAAGGTATCAAACACCAACCATGAGTAAAAGATTATTGTTTTGTTGCAAAAAGTATAAATACATTAAAATTAAATAAACTCATAGCCTTATGCTAAAGTTATTAATGAAGAACAAATTGATTCATTTATGAAAAATGCATATATATGGTATAACAACTAGGAAAATAATCTATTTTTAACCATTTTAGCAACTCAATTTAGAAAAATTGATTAGCAAAATAAAACATATAGATTTTTTACTAAATAATAATGGACTTATTAAATAACAAAGGAAAAAAGTAACACAATAAATCAAATGAGAATTAAACATAAACTAATTCACAAAAAAGTACATATAAAAAGATAAATTATTATATGGATAATAAATTTTGATTATATCATTTATAAAAACAACATAATCGTTTTAAACAAGCAACACACAAAATTGAACATATATTAAGGTTCAATTTCTTTTTCTTTTTTTGTAAATAAAATTGATCTTACTCTTTAAGATGTTGAACTTGTTCCACAGTGTGTCGAAAGCATTTGCTTTGCTTGTTTGCTTTTTTTTGAGAGGTTGATGAATTTCCAACATGTTTCTTTTGTGAATTTGTCATTTTCTTTGGTAAATTCTTGTTCGATAAAATAAAATAACAAAAGAACACAAAAAATCAATTAATAATATGTTTGATTTGTTGTTTACCCAATCAATTTATATAAGAAACAACTAAAATAAATCAAAGAGAAAAGAAATATATAAGAGAGATTTTTACCAACCTTTTGATTGATGAATTGAGATGGAGAGATATGTTATAACTTGATAGAAAATGGTCTATTTATATAATAGAAAACAACTTGACTTGACATGAACTATGATCTGTTTTGTTTTCTTTTTAAAATAATAATAATAATAATTTGGACTTAGAATATATGGCTTGCTATTTAGTTTTTGTCTATATAAGGTGCATCATAGGTCAAATTTCATAAATGGAAAAATACTATGACTTTTTTCTTTAAAAGTCACATAATTATGTTTTTTAATAGAAAAATCTTATCTTTTTTTTTATCCTATTATGATGTCCTAACATGGAAATAATTTTATTAATTATTCTAAGTGATTCTTTCAATTAACTTATTTCTTTAATTAGTGTGCTTACATTAGAACTATGACAAGAAGTTCCATGTCATGTTTAATAATTTGTTTGACCAATCTTTTAAGACTAACTTATTTTGAAATATAACTTTTTCCAAAAGTGTTTTACAAAACTATTTTTGATAAGAAGTAGTTTATGTTTGACTAATAAAATTAAAAATCATATTTGAGAAATAAATAGTATTTGACCAAACTTTTTTAAAGTGTTTTTAATTTAAGTGTATTTTTCTTATGTTTTTTTTTTATTTAAAAAAAGTCCTTTAAGGAAAAAAAATAATTTAGCTTTGAAATAGTAGGTTTTTCATGTTTGGTGTTTCTTTCTTGAGCTTATGATGCCAAGTTCATTAGTCTTTTAGAGATGAACAAAAGTTATATTGAAAAATATACAAACCATTTATGATTTTTATATATATATTTGTTCTCGAAAATGTGCGTTGCATGTGTATTTCATGCTTAAAAATATAAATATTTTAAATATTAAAGTATTTGATTTAAATTTTTTAGTTGTCATATGAAAATGTGAAGATAACGACTACATTTTAGTTTTTAAAATTGTTTGTCCGTACGTTAATTTTTATTTTATAAGGTACATAATAGATGATGTTCTTGTTGTTGGTTCTCATATTTGACTTCTGATCGAATGTCTACGTAAATCAAAGATAGTTATTTAATGTCACGACTCGAGCCTACACCCTGAACGCGGCTGACACTCAAGAACCATTGTTGGTCCCCAAGCGATCCCTCATCCTGGCTGAGTAAAAGTAAAACACTAACTTGAGCATACATAAGAATCAAATTGAAAAAAACATTTCACGAATATACTGATGATGAAACATAAGTTTTAAATAAAATATTTGAAACTGAAAGACTCTCCAAAACTGCCTATCTATGAAGCCTCTACTATATATAGACGAGTATTGGGACAAGACCCACAACTACTCAAAATTCTACTAATACTAAAAACTCATACAACTGGAGTCCTTCGGAAGCAAGGAGACCTCACTCGAGAACCATTGCTAGCCCCAAGCAAACCCTTGGCCTGGCTAGACTCTCAGCGAAAGACTTTACGCATTAATAAAGATATCAAAAGCACTTAAATCAACTGTCTCAAAATAATTTAGAATGTTTTAGAAATAAACATTCAACTTAGCCAGAGTGGCAAACCAAGTCTTAACATAAACAACTGAAAATGGAAAGACTAGAGAACTATAACTATCCGCCTATGAAGCCTCTAAAAATAATGAGGGATGTCAGGACAAGACATCCGATCATCCTAACAACTGAAATACTAAACAATGAAAAAAGGATCCTCCAAAAAGCAAGAAGGCTCACCAACTAAATCTGAGAGCTCAACTGGATCAACGGGGAGCTGGATGTTGATCCTGGTTACCTGTATTTGCATCATAAAATGATGCAGGCCAAAATGCATCAGTGAGCATGCGAGGGAAATACTAAACATGGCATAAGATTGAAATAAATTTTGAAAGAACACTTGCCTCAGTTTTACTCAACTCATGGATACTCAACTCAAATGCAGAATTAAATGACAGTAAAGGTGCAATTTATATAAAACATTTAAAATAGTAAGAAACAACTCATGAATATACATATATAATAAAGTAATATAACTTTATGGGAGCTTCTCTAACCGACAACCATCACTATGAGCTATGTGATGATACAACGTCTCGCCCACGCTGTCAGAACTGTCCTACAACTTGTCAGGATATAGAACACCTCAACTAAGTGGATCCACTAGTCTATGCTAAAAAGTACTAAGGAATCGTCTAAAAAGTATGACCCTTTCTACCCACGATGGCTACATGGTTTATGGAGAGTAGAGTTATTATGAACTCGTCCCCTTATTGGTGCTCAATACTACTCCCAAAATATACTCAGCTCATATGTTTTAAAACAAAACTCTTTATGTGATTTGAGGCAATTACTCAAAAAAAAAAAAACTTATCTCTTAAAAGAGATGGAACTCAAAACTACTCATGAAAACTCATTTGAAAATCGGTGTTTCCTCTTATCTTAAATGTGAAAACATTTGTTCTTTGGGATTACTTAGTTCTCATATATCATTAAAAGAAATGAACTTGGCTCTACTCTTTCTCGAACTCAAGACTTAAGTCTTTAAAACAAGTTTAAAACGATTACATAAGACTTTTAAACGCTCTTAGAACTCTCTTGACTTGACTCTTATCTTTACCTTGAATTTGATTTGTGGATTCAAGGGTCATGATCTCGTGTTATAGACAACATCATGATGTTTAGACGTACCTTAAAGTGTAGAAATAAACTAGAAAACATAGGTACAATTCAAGGAAACTCAAATGGAAAGAAGTGGTAAAGGGTAGAAGACTCGGCGTCCCAGAGGGCAAACTTCAGAAGTTGGGTTGGGGCGCACCGGCTGGAGCGGCGCCCCAGAGCCCAAACTACAGAAGTTAATTTTGGGCGCTCTGAGTAGCGCGGTGCCCCAGTCCCCTCCCCAGGTTTTTGACGAATTTTCTTGCTCGTTTTTCAACTTTAAACTCGCTAGATTCGAATGGTTCCTTCCCCAAACGATTAGATTCGAATACATAACCAAAATCTGCAAGAATCAACTCAAAACATCAAATTTCGTGAATTTAACTCAAGAACTTCTCAACAACTTCAACAATCAAGAACCAAATAGAAACATCAACAAAATCTATCAAGAACTCTATTTCTATACTTTCAAGAACACAAATTCGTGGAATTAAATCATGATTGGCGCGTGGATGAACTAACTCAATGCTATGTGATCTCACATACCTTGTAGGGATCAACCCTTGGAAAAATCGACGAGAATAACTTCAAGAACGCGACGAATCCTTGCTTCTTCTCCTCATTTCTCCTCTTCTTTTCTCTTCTCTCAAAATCCAACTTAATTTTGTAAAGCGTAAACCGAATCCTATCAGTTTAGACCCCAACTTAATTACCAAAAATGAATTTAATTAATTGGGTAGTGAAAGACCATAATACCATTCAAAAATCCCGTTTTGACTTTCCTTATCTAGATAGCTCAATTTTGAATGGACATATCTCCATCATGCAGACTCAAAATTGAGCAAATTTGGCAGCGTTGGAAAGATAATTCAATGATATTTCATACGGTATTTGGTAGAATACCTAAATCATCCTGAGCTAGGATTTATGGTCATTTGAAGTTGACCCAAAACTCATACTTAACTTAACTTTGCCAAACTTTCCAAATTTGATTATTCCCAACAACGGTTTCTTCCAAATTCTAGTTCTTTCAAATAGCGAGGTGTTACAATATCTCCCCCTTGGGAACATTCGTCCTTGAATGAGATTACTCTTACTAGGATAAGGGTGTAACATCTAACATTCAGTTCAAACACCCAACAAGCAAATCTAACACATTAAGTATATCAATTTAAAGAGTACTAAGAAGAGAACTAGTACCTTGATCTGGAATTTCTCCAGGCTCAAAGAGATGTGGCTATCTCTTCTTCATAGCCTCCTAAGCTTCCCAAGTGGCTTCCTCAACAAAATGATTTCTCCAAAGAACTTTGACTGAGGCTACTTCCTTGGTCCTCAACTTGCAAACCTGACGGTCTAGAATCTGAACATTAATCTCCTCATAAGACAAACTATCCTTGATACCAATATCTTCAGTTGGTATGATAAGTGAAGGATCTCTCATGCACTTCTTCAACATGGAAATATGAAATACCGGATGGACCACTGCTAATTCTTGCGGTAGCTTCAATTCATAAGCTACATTACCAATCCTTTTGGATATACTGTAAAGCCCAATATAGCGAGGACTAAGCTTCCCTTCTTACCAATCTCATAACACCCTTCATGGGTGAAACTTTCAAGTATACCCAATCATCTACTTCAAACTCTAATTCCCTTCTCCTAATATCATTGTAGGATTTCTGACGACTATGCGTTGTTTTCAACCTCTCTTGAATGACTTTCACTTTATCCATAACTTGATGAACTAGGTCTGGTCCTATAAACCCAGCTTCACCAACTTCAAACCATCCAATAGGAGATCTGCATCTTCTCCCATTAAGAGTTTCATAAGGAGCCATTTGGATGCTAGAGTGGTAACTATTATTGTAAGCAAACTCAATGAGAGGTAGGTGATCATCCCAATTACCCTTGAAATCAATCACACAGGCCCTCAACATATCTTCTAAAGTCTAAAAAGTGCGCTCTGCTTGACCATCTGTCTAGGGACGAAAAGTAGTACTTAAGTTCATCTTTGAACCCAAGCCTTTCTGAAAAGATTTCTAGAACTGTGCAGTAAATTGTGAACCTCTATCTGATATAATTGATACCAGAACACCATAAAGTCTGACTACCACTTAAATATACAACTTAACATAATCTTCTGCTGAATGGGTAGTCTTTACCGGTAATAAGTGGATTGATTTCGTCATTCTATCAACAATCACCCAAATAGAATTATGCTGTCTACGAGACCTTGGTAAACTTGTGATAAAATCCATATTAATCATCTCCCACTTCCATTTTGGGAGTTCTATATTCTGAGCCATACCACCGGGCCTTTGGTGCTCTACTTTAACTTGTTGACAAATTGGGCATTTAGAAACGAACTCAACAATACCTTTCTTCATACTACTCCACCAATATACCTTTCTCAAGTCACGATACATCTTTGTGGAACCCGGATGGATAGAATATCTGGAGCTATGAGCTTCCTCCATGATCCTCTCCTGGAGTTCATCTACCTTTAGTACACACAATCTACCTTGATACCTCAACACACCATCTTCCCCTTATTCAAAAGCCATTTATTTTTGCTTATGAACATTTTCCTTAAATTCAAGCAAGATAGGATCTTGGTTTTACTTCTCTTTTACTTCTGACACTAATGATGATTCAACCCCATTCATCACCACTACTCCTCCTTCTATGGAATCCATTAGTAGAACTCCTAATCGTGCAAGTCTATGCACCTCTTTTGCTAACTCTTTCTTATCTTTCTCAAAATGGGTGGTACTACCCATATATAATCTACTCAAGGCATCATCAACAACATTAGCCTTGCCTAGGTAATAAAGAATATCCATGTCATAATATTTGAGGAACTCTAACCAACTTCTCTGTCAGAGATTAAACTCTTTCTGACTAAACACATATTGAAGATTCTCGTTATAGTGAATACATCTACATGAACACCATACCAATAATGACGCCATATTTTCAAAGCAAATACTACGGCAGCCAACTCTAGCTAATGGGTTGGGTAATTCTTCTCGTGAACTTTCAGTTGTCTAGAGGCATAAGCTATAACTTTACCATTCTGCAATAACACACAACCCAAACCAACTCTAGACGCATCATAATATATAACAAAGCCTTGCGTACCTTCTAGTAAGGTCAATACTGGGGCAATATTCAACCTCTTTGTCAATTACTGGAAGCTTTTCTCACAAGCTTCAGACTATTGAAACTTCACTTTTTTCTGAATCAACTTGGTCAAAGGGGACGAAATAGATGAGGACCCGTCTACGAACCTTCTATAATATACAACCAACCCCAAGAAACTCCTAATATCAGTTGGAGATGTAGGTCTAGGCCAATTCTGCACTGCCTCTATTTTCTGAGTGTCAACTCTAATCCGATCATCGGATACAATGTGGCGTAAGAATGCCATAGAATCAAGACAAAAATCACATTTAGAGAACTTAGCATACAACTCTCTATCCTTTAGAGTTTGGAGGACTATTCTGATATGGCTAGTATGATCTTCCTCATTCCTCAAATAGATTAGAATGTCATCAATGAATACAATAACAATCATATCTAAACAAGGCTTGAAAACTCTATTCATAAGGTCTATGAACGCTACTGGCGTATTAGTTAAACTCATAATGGCCATAACGGATCCTGAAAGATGTCTTTGGAATATCACATTCCCTTACTCTTAACTGATGGTAGCCAAATCTGAGTTCTATCTTAGAAAAACAAGTGGCACCCTGAAGCTGATCGAATAAATCATCAATTCTCGGAAGAGGATACTTATTCTTGATAGTAACCTTGTTCAACTGATGGTAATCTATACACAATCTAAGTGAACCGTCTTTCTTTCTCACAAATAAGACTGGAGCGCCCCAAGGTGAGACACTTGGTAGAATAAAACCTTTATCAAGGAGATCTTTCAACTGTTCTTTTATCTCTTTCAACTCTGCTGGAGCCATTCTATATGGCGGAATAAATATAGGACGAGTATCGGGAAAGATATCTATACCGAAGTCTATTTCTCTCTTAGGAGGGACTCCAAGTAGGTCATCAGGAACAATTTCTAGAAACTCACTCACAATTGAAACTAACTCATAGGAGGTGTCTCAACACTAGAATCATTAACTCGGACTAAGTGATAGACACACCCCTTGGAAAATAACTTCCTCGCCTTAAGGTATGAAATAAAATGACCCTTAGGCACTGCTGAACTACTACTCCACTCTATAACTGGCTCATTAGGATACTGGAACTAGACAACTCGAGTTCTACAATCAATAGAGGCATAACAGGCATGAAGCCAGTCCATACCCAGAATAACATCAAAATCAACCATATCTAACTCAACTAAATCAGCCATGGTGCTTTTGTGATTGACGGAAATTGTTCAGTCACGATAGACTCACTCCGCTAGAATAGACTCCCTAAAAGGTGTTGAAACACAAAAGGGCTTGCAAAGTTTCTCAAGAAGAACATCAAAATTCATTGAAACATAAAGAGTCACAAAAGATAAACTTGCTCCATGGTCTAGCAAAGCATAAACATCAAGAGTAAAGACTTTGATCATACCAGTGACAACATCTGGAGAATTATCTTACTCTTGGCGACTAGCGATAGCATAAGGTGTGGGTTGTTCTTATTTTGCTTGTTGATATTCGAGAGAAATCAACTTGATTCGGGGTAAATTGTTCGAGAGAAAGTTTATCTCCTCTATAGCCTAGCTTACTCACTAATATCTAGCTATTTTCTAATAGTTGCAATTACCCATTTGTCTATATTAGCCTATAATCGAATCACATCCCAAGAACCCATCACATTATTGTTACTTCGTGTTGATTGTAGTTGATAATCAAAACCAAAACCCCCCATTTGACATTCGTGTCAACCCATGATTTGAATGATGTTTTTATTCGATAACTTTTATTCATATGGCTGATTTTAACAAGTTCATACTTTCCAATTGACTCTCAAACACGTACAGCTCCCTGTGGGATTCGATCCCAACTCATTTAGTTGGGTTATATACTAATTAACGATTGTTAACGCTTAGAATTGGATGAAGTTTCTTTGATAACATTACAACAATCAAAATGGCACCGCTGCCGGAGATTGGTGTTGTTTGAGATTCTCTTGGTGAAGTTGAATTTTGTTCTTTTTATTCATAGTTGAATCTACTTACTTTTAGTTTTGGTTTGTCTGTTGCTGTTTTAAAACAGAGGAAATGAGTGTCAACAAAACCAATGGTAGCCAAGTGGGCCACTAAGATGACATCAACAATCTCAATGATGTCAGTGAGTCGAATGCTAATGACCCTAATCTTGTGGGTGGAGTTGGTGCCACTCGCTTGCATCCAGCTGAAGGGAACGTTGTGTTCCACACTACAAGCACCATGTTGCAACTCTTGCAATTGAAATGGTTGTTTGGTGGGTTGGTTCATGAGGATCCCTATGAGCATATAAAGAACTTTATTGATGTTTGCAGACCGTTCTCCTTCAAGAACATATCCCAAGAGTCGGTCCAGTTGAGGTTGTACTCAGTTTCCTTAATAGGAGAAGCGTGCAAATGGTTGGCTGATTTGCCAAGAGATTTTATCACTTCGTGGGAAGAGCTCATCACAGTATTTCAAGTGCGATTCTTTCCACCTTTGAAGATGATGACTCTTCGAGACAACATCCAAAGCTTCAAGCATTTGGTGGGTGAGCCAATCCATGAGACTTGGCTAAGATTTAAGAAGTTGGTGCTATAATGCCAAACTCATGGTTTGCCCGACAACATTTTGCTGCAATACTTTTATTGAAGCCTTGATTCGATGAACAAGAGAGTAGCTGACCAACTTTCTCCTGGAGGTTTGATGCAACAACCTTACATTATAGAAGCCCAGCTCTTGGATGGAATGACCAAAATTACCCGGGCATGGTACACCCGTGAAGATCAGGTCTCCCCTCTCACTTTTAAATTGACCAAAGAACAAATTGAAAAAGATCAAGAGAGGGACCAAAACATGGCAAAAATGATGACTTGGCTGGACATTTTGGCCAAGAATGTTATGGGAGCTGGTGCTAAAAGTGTAAATATTATGGGTGTTGGGTGTGTAAACCTTGATGAGGCCAAGTTTGAAGCGATGTATAATGAGGAAGTGAACTTCCTAGCCAACCAAGGAGGTGGTTATCGTGCAAACTACCCGAGGCAGGGTGGTAACCAAGGTTGGAACAGGGATGAGGGCTGGAGAGATCGTGATAGAGAGTGGAGGGATCGTAACCCCACTTAGAAGGAAAGAGATGGGGAGAAGGATAGGTACATTCCTCCCCATGAGCGTCAAAAGCCCAAAGATTCTGAGGGTGACCGTTCTGAGGATATGCTCTCTCTTATTCTCAACAAGGTTGAAGGGTCCGATAAAATTTTAAAAGAAATGAAGGAAGATGTATCGACCCTTAGCCAGATGATTACCTCTTATTCGGTCTCTATCAAATAGTTATTGTTAGCCCAGAGAGCTGAGTTGCGTTCCAAGAGATTGAATAATCCATCTAGGATCAAGACTCCCTAGGCACTACTCCTTCTCTTGTTCTAGATCAGAATGTGGTCCCAGCACCACATGTACAGGGTCCTTCTCCCCAGTCTATGAACAAACTGAAGACTGAGGGATTGAGGACCATCATTGAGGAGAAGTGGTTGTCTACTGATAGAGTAATAGACAAATACCTAACGATTATGAGTTGCTTGAGGTCCCATATGTTCCAGATATTCACTAGACCCTATGGCCCTTACGTTCCAACTTGGGTGCGGGAATTTTACACTGCCTATGGATCCCTGGTGCCACAAGGGAAGAAGCAGGCTGCTAAATTCAAGTTGGTTGATTATGTGTTTGTCAGGGGCAATAAGGTGAAATATGACAGTGATGACATCAATGCAGTTTTGGAATGCACCAGCAATATCACCGTTGACCATTAGTATATGATCAAGACAAAGTCATTGGAGACTTTGAAGAAGTGGTTGGCCCCTTTGATATCTGATGACACACCTCGGTGGTTGGAGGCAGGAGCTCCAATAGAGAAGAATGACCGAGTTGTGCAGATGAGCCCAAGTGCTCTTTGATATGAAGAAGGATGTGAAAGTGATTCCTACATCTTCTACCGACGTCCAGTGGATCGAGTCTGAGTATCTAAAGCATGATGCCAAAAAGAAGAAGGTAGCCCCGGTGGACACCTCCCCGATTATTGATCCTGACGCATTACCTGCAAAGGCAATGTTGCCTACTCTTGCCTTGGGCCTTCATGTATATCTAGTATTGTTCCTTCTGTGACTCATAGCCTCTCCACAACTCCCATACCTCCTAGGTTTGCTACTGCTGCTGCTTCTCGACGCCCACTCACCCAGGCTGCATTATTCCGGATGGGGTAGCTGGCCACTTTTGCGGATAGGTATGCCTCCAAGCTTGAGGCCACAATTCCTGTGATGATAGAGAGGACCCTTATTGCTACTGTGACACCCCTTAATGTGTCTATTGATGCCCTTGCAGCAAGGATAGAGGTGTGTGAGCAAGGCCAGGGGTCCACTGAAGAGGTGACGGCCCTAAATGCCGCAATTGCTGAGCTGAGAAAGGACGTAAACCAATTGAAGTCCACGAATATGTCCATGATTTTTGGGAATGTGGAGATCCCCGATATGCCAGCTGATACAGATGTGCCTCTGGCTACCATCAGAGATGAGGTTTGAGTTGAGGAGGTAGCTACTGCAGAGTCTGAGACTGAGACAGATGAGGAGCATCTTGGTGTCGATGAGGATGCTACCTATGAGGGCCTGACAGAGGGTGAAAAGGCAATGATAGATTCAGCCATGCATATTTCATTGGCAGACATCACCAGGGCTGGATCTAGTGTTATTGATACCCCGAACCTGATGCCCAAGATCAGTGTGCTGCACTGGGCACTGATGTCCCGACAAATGGACCGACTGTGTAGACAGGACCTTCCTTTACCTCCCTCTATGTCATTTCTATTGATTTATTATTACTATTTTGTTGCATTTGAGGACAACTTCTTTTATTTATGGTGGGGGTGAGGTATTTCCATACCTACCTCTTGTGATTATCAGTTTTGTATATATATTGGGTTTTTGTATTGTAAATTGTGTTTTGACACTGTTTTGTGGATGTTTGAGTTTATGGCTCCTTGTTTTGAATGTAAATGGTTTTGACCCTTTCTAAAAAAAATTGCCACCTCTTCTGTATGATTATCGTTGTTCTTATGCAAATTAGAGTGTCGGTTATGATCAATACCGATGACTTGAATAGTGCTCTTAATCGAATAAAAATGAATGTGCGGCTACGATGAGGCCAAATAAAGTTGCATAGACAATATGTGAACTTTTTGCATCTCGTTGTGACTAGCCGATTATCGAATGAGACTCTTGTGATGAACATTGCACACTAGTGAAAGTGTGGAGTCTTGTTTGATATTGGTGCCAATGCCTTGTGTGATGAGATTACCATGAACCTTGAGTGATGACACATAGAATTTTCCCCGTTGGTCTGGTTGACTAAGTGATGCAAGCTCTTGAAATGATCTTAGACAACAGAAGAGTGACAATATACCTCTTTTGTGGCCAACCTTGTGAATGTGTGAACTTTTCTTGAAATCCTTTTTGAGCCTTATCCTTTTCTTGGAAGAAACTTGATGAAATTTGCAACCCCTCTTTATCCATTCACCCATAATCCTCATGAAGTGTGGTTTGTTTGAATAGTCAACTTAGGCCAAAAGCCTAAGTTCGGGTTGTGGTGAAAAGAAAAGGTAAATCAAGAAGTGTGAAGTAGTCCCCCTTGATCCATGGTTTTTAAAAAGATGGAACCCCTCCATACAAAAAAAAAAAAAGACGAAAAAGAAAAATGGAATGAAAAAGAAAAAGAATGAAAAAGTTGTGAAAAAAAAGTTGCGAAAGTTGCAAAAGAAATGGGGTGTCCGGTATTCCATTGGAAGTGAATGATGGGGTGAGATTTTGAGCACAAGTGAAAATAGTGAAGAAAAAGGAAAGAAAGTGATGTTCATGCCACATTTCATGAGGATAGCAGGCACTGAGCCTAAATGACCATATCTTTGCACTCAGCCCCGTTACAAGCCTTGAAAAGACCTTTTTGATCTTGAGTGAGCTGAAGTGAATGTTGACTAGAAAATAAGGGCAAACCTATTGGTGAAGTCTGACGAGTCCACAAATTGGACTCATTTAGGGCTATATTTTGATAGAATTAGTGTCCTCAAATGCATATTTTATCTCATTATCTGATGAAAACCATTAAGTTTCAGGTATTTGGAGTTTGAGGAAAAGCATGGACACTACCTAACAAAAAAAGGAACAAAGGCAGCTGAAAGAATGAAGAAATGAAAATTTGAGAATTGCCGAACCCATTCAGCGAATCGCCAAAAGGTCTTACACTCGTCTTTTGTTCCAGTGTACTGAGCCCTGAAGGAAAGGATCAAATCGATGGTGAAAAAAAGCAGTTGGCGTATTGCCGAACAGTTTTGCGAAGCAATACTATGTCGCCCAATGATCCAAACATAACGATGCTGAAGGATAGAGCAAAACATTGATAAAACCTACCAAAGGGTGGATCGTTGAGTTGATCGGCGATCTCGACTAACGACGCCGAATGATCCGCTGCAACATAGATTTTTCAAAACTATAAATACTAGTTGAAGTTTTGTATCTTAGTATCAGATTTTTAATATAGAGTTTCTAACATAGACTTCTGAGTTCTAAGTTTGGAGAGGGTTTTGAAGAACTTGAAGATTCAAAGGGTTTCAACTCCAAGAATTTGGACTTGGGTCTTGTGGATTTTTCATTCTTTGCTTGTTTTGAGACTTAAATCTTCATACCCATTTGAATGCAAACTCATTTTGGTATAAATTTCTATCTCTTTTACATGTCTAGCTAAAACCCCAATTCTTGGTGTGTGATTTTGTGAATATGGGTTAAATTATATGTTGGGTCTTGCTTGTTGATGGTTTATTTGTTGTGTAAATGTGATTTTGTTTAGTAGTTGTGGTGGAACTTAATGAAATTGTAGTTGCAACTACGATTTCACCTTTGTGTTTTTGGCTTGCTCAAGAGAGATGTCGTAAAACTAAGACTACTAAATTGATGGCCGGTGGGAGTGGGTCGACATGAGGTTCAGGTCGAGAGAGTGAACCCTAGTCCATCTCCCACACACTCAGCTCGAAAGAGTGAGTGGGCTAAGGCGGAGGTTGTTCTTCATGCGGCAAGTGTGTGTTCGAGAGGAACCCATTTGATTCGGGGTAAGTTGCTTGAGAGAGAATTTACCCCACTATGGTCTAGCCTAGCCACAAATATTCAACGAATTTATTATCAAAAGCATGTACCCAATAGTTTAGTTTATCCCATATTCCTATCACATCCCAAGAATCTCATCTCCTTGATTAATACTCTTCGCATTTTTGCTGATTTGTTCTTTACTTGTTTACAAAACCCCCCATTGATAACCGACACTCGTGTCAAACCCTTTAATTTGTCATGTCTTCAGTCGATAAAGTCTTTAGCTACTGTTAGCTTTAGCATTTTCGTACCTAATCACTAAATTTCAGAAACCCACTCCCTTGGACTCGACCCCAACCCTTGGTTGGGTTACTATACTATTGTACAATCGTAGACACTTGCATTGGAAGTTGTGTCTTGATTACGTAAATATCAAAATAGCGCCGCTGCTGCGGAGTGGTGTTTGGTGAAATTTTTTTATTAAGTCGAACTTTGCTTTTGGTAATCATAGTCTACTAACTTTTTTTTTAGTTTTGTTTTGCTTTGAAGTTGTTGATATAGGCAAATACCCTGAGCATGGCTGAGGGAAATGGTAGCAACTCGGCTGAGACGAGTTAAGAAGTCAAGAGGGACTTCAAATTAACCGCACTGGTAACTCAGCTGAATGAATTAGCCACCAAAATATCAGAAGTGGAAAACCAGTGCAAGAGCTAAGGGAGGTACATACCCCCTTATGAGCAAAAACAATCTAGAGACAGGGAGAACAATCGTGTCAAGAGACACACTACAACTCATTCTTCAAAAGATCACTGAACAAGATCGAATGTTGGAAGTGATGAAGGAGAATATTGAAGTGTTGAATCAAATGATTGGATCCCATTCTAGATCAATCCAGCTGATCAGGACACTCATGAGTTATGCAATGCCTTATCTTCACTCGAATGAACTATTGGGGTTACCTAGTAACACTAAGACCAACCCCACCAATGGAGAGTGAGTAAGGACTCGCGTCGTGCCATGACGTTAACTAAGGCGCTTCTTGGGAGGCAACCCAAGGTTTTAAATGCTTTAGTTTTCTTTTATAAATAATGGTGTATTAGTGGTGCAGGTTTAAATGTGGGAAGTGTTCAAAAAATGTAGATTAGCGAGAAAAAGGTCCAATCGGCGTATCGCCAAAGAGGTTGGTGTGCCCGACTAGACCTGCCGTTTGGCTCAACTCAAATTTAATTCAGAGCCTGTAAAAATCGGCGAGCTCAAGAAGTAGTTCGGCGTGTTGCCAACTTGTTTGGCGACCTTGATCCAGACCGCTATCTTGACCCCCATGAAACTGATGATCCTATCAAACACGGCGGGGTAAGTGACCACTTGGCGTGTCGCCGAGTGGATGGGTGAGTGCGACTAACGTCACTGAATGGACGCAAACTGGACGATTTATAATGGCCAAAGGTCTAAGAATTTGAACTTCTTCACTTTCCCTTGCTTTTAAACTTCACAAACTCACACCAAGGTAGTATTTTCAATATTTATATACTCCATTAGTATTTTAGTTGTTGATTGGTGCTCATAACTAGGATTTCTTTGCCTCCTAGCTTTTCAATCGCATTTTAATCGACATTTAAGATTGATTTCCGAATCCCGAGTTCACATTCAAAAATTTTGTACTCATTTGCAATAACTGTATCGTATTGTTGTGTGTTGGGCCTCTCTAATAGAATTAGAATACATAAATGCCTATTTCAATTTGCAAATTTTTCCCTTATTGTTTTGATCATCAAATACCCATAATTGTTGTGCTCTTAAATAAATGATTTTGCATTGATTTGTGCTTGCGTGTCATTTAGATTGATTGGGTGAAATCTGACCATGTTTGTTCTTAATGACGAAAATTGCTCAATGATAGAGCGGGTGACAACACTCTTAAGAGCAAATATCGTCAAATGGCTAAATTTGACAAAATTGGGAAAAATCTGAGTATCCCGGGGTGATGGGTAGTACGAGTCTTGTTTGAATTTCATTAGTGCATGCCTTGATTTTGTTATAGGGGTTGCGGTGTTGAATTCGAGAAGGTAGGTTGGAAATAGGCATGTTGGGTTGTTTCACGAGCTGGGTCGAGCTCACCGAACCACTTGGCAGTTCGCCTAATGACCTTATATCGCCTTTAATCTCATGCTATCTGTATTGTTGGATTCTGTGACTTTCGGTGAGGAAGTTTGAGGTCGCCAAAAGCACTCGGCGATCCGCCGAAAGTCTGCTTAATCTCCCTTTGCCTGCACCCCTGAAACTCTTGTTGCACTGTAACTTTCAGCGGACAATTCCTTGCTCGCCGAAAGTAGTCGGTGATTCACCGAAAGGACCTTCACATCGCCGACTTGCCTTAATTTTTATGCCAATCCCTTCGACGAGCCCGATTTGGCTCGCCGACTGGATCGGCGAGCCTATCTGCAATAGATTTTCTATGCTTGTGTCTTGATTACGCAAACATCAAAGTCATTCATGTTTTCATCTTTGTCAGTGTGAGAGTTATATATGATTCCGGAACTATAATTTGTTGAGAAATTGTGTGTGAATATGGAATCATTCTTGTGAGAGGGCATTTGAGCACCTTTGTTAAGCATGGACTTGCATTTGAAGCAAGTATTGTGAACTTGAAAATCTTTGATGATGGTGAGTCACAACTTGAATCTTTGAGTGCACAATTGATCCTTGCAAAAGTATGTTGAGTCTTGTCGTGTGCATTGATGATTGAGTCTTGTGTAGCACTGTTTGAGACATCTTTTTTGAACTGATGAACTTGAGTTTTACTTGAGGACCAATAAAAGTTTAAGTTGGGGGTGTTGATGAGTCCTAGATTTAGTCTTATTTAGGGCTTTATTTATAAAGATTCAGTATCCTCAAATGTTTATTTTGTGCCAATAACTGATGTAAAACCCTTGATTTTCGATATATGGATTGAGGAACAAAGAAAGGACACTAATTTGCAAAATGAAACAAACCGATTTGAAAGAATGAAAAAACGCAAGCCTGGTGATTGCCAAGTCTACTTGGCGAGTCGCCGAATGCCTATTTGACCGCTTAAAGTTCCAGTGAGCCAAGCCCTGAGGGAAGAAATCAAGTTGGTGATGGAAAGGAGCAGTCGGCTAATCGCCGAGTAGTTTCGTGATGCAGTGTTAGATTGCCCAAAGTTACAGACTTTGAGGATGCTGAATGTCAAGGTAGAAAGGCGATGAAAGTTTCCAAAGGGAGTCTCACCGAGTAGTTCTACGAGCCCGACTTACTTCGCCAAGTGGATCTTTGCAGCATATTTTTGATGACTATAAATACATTTTTGAACATTTAGTTTAGGATCTAATATCATAATATTTGAATTGTAGCTGATATCATTAGATTGAGACAAGTTTTCTCTAGTTTTTCCTAAGCATTGAAGAATTGAAGTTTTTCACTTTTGAGAAATTGGAAGTGGGTCTTTGAGATTCTTCGAATTGGAGCATTGTAAGGATGAATCTACTATTACCCAATTGATAGATAATCGATTTGGTAATAGTTTTTACCTTTTTATGATGTCTAGCTAAAACCCCAATTCTTGGGGTGTGATTATGTTATTGTGGGTTGATTTAGTTTATGGGTATGGGTAATTGTTAGTTTAAATGTTATTTAGAAGTGAGTTCCATCATTAATTGTGGTTTAATTTAACAGTAGTTGCAAATGCCGTTCTACCCTTCTTATTTTGCTTGCTTGTTTATGTTCGAGAGAAATCAACTTTATTCGGAGTAAATTGTTTGAGAGAAAGTTTATCTCCTCTATAGCCTAGCTTACTCACTAATATCTAGCTATTTTCTAATAGTTGCGATTACCTATTTGTCTATATTAGCCTATAATCAAATCACATCCCAAGAACCCATCTCATTATTGTTACTTCGTATTGATTGCCGCTATTTGTAGTTGATAATCAAAACCAAAATCCCCCATTTGACATTCCTGTCAACCTTTGATTTGAATGATGTTTTTATTCGCTAACTTTTATTCATATGGCTGATTTGAACACGTCATACTTTCCAATTGACTCTCAAACATGTACCGCTCCCTGTGGGATTCCACCCCAACTCATTTAGTTGGGTTATATATGGATTAACGATCGTTGACGCTTAGAATCAGATTAAGTGTCTTTGATAACGTTACAACAATCACTTTATCAAGATAGTAGGCCTCTATCACTTATTGGACACTCTCCGAATTTCCCATGTAGACCTTGATTCGTTGCCCATTCACTTTGAATCTTGTTCCCTCCTTGTTCTCAAGCTCGACCGCTCCATGTGGAAATACTTGAGTGACTCTGAATGGCCCGGTCCACTTGGACTTGAACTTACCAGGAAAAAAACGCAACCTTGAATTGAATAAAACCACCGTATCGTGCACAACAAATTCTCGCTTTTCAATATTTTGATCATGATACTTCTTCATCTTCTCCTTGTACAAGGCTGAACTTTCTTACTCTTTCAGGCGAAACTCATCAAGCTCATTCATGTCATTCACTCTTTGACTCGATGCAGTGCCCCAATCCAAATTCAACTTCTTTAGCACCCACATGGCCTTATGCTCTAGCTCTACTGGCAAATGGTATGACTTCCCATATACAAGTTGGTAGGGCGACATACCTATGGGAGTCTTGAATGCGGTGCAATAGGCCCATTGAGCATTATCAAGCCTTCTTGACTAGTCCGTTCTGTTGGCGTTCACAGTCTTTGCAAGGATTTGTTTTATCTCTCTGTTTGACACTTCAACCTGCCCACTACACTTCTAATGGTAAGGAGTAGCTACATTGTGACGAACTCCATATTTCTCTAGGAACGCCTTGAACAACCTATTACAAAAGTGAGAACCTCCATCGCTGATAATTGCCCTAAGTGTACCAAATCTTTAGAAGATACATCTTTCCAGGAATGCGGTGACACTCTTACCCTCATTGTTTTAAAGCGCAATTGCTTCCACCCATTTTGACATAAAATCAACCGCAACAAGAATATACTTCATCCCATGTGAACTAACAGATGGACCCATGAAGTCAAGGCCCCAAACATCAAATAACTCAATCACCAATATAGGATTCATATGTACCTCTTGCTTCTTTGAAATTTCTCCTTCTCTTTGGCAACGGTCACAAGACTTGGCGAAATCATAAGTATCTTGGTGGATGGTAGGCAAGTAATACCCACACTACAAGATTTTATGCGCAGTCCGAATACCACTATGATGCCCACCAACAGGCGACGAATGACACGCCTCTAGTATACTCGTAATCTCAACCTCGGGCACACAGTGACGAATAATCCCATCAGTACAAATACGAAACAAGTAAGGCTCATCCCAAAAGAACTTCTTCACATCATGCATAAACTATTTCCTTTGGTGGAATGACAAATCCGATGGAGCCAAATCACTTGACAAGTAGTTAGCAAAATCTCCGAACCAAGGAATAAGCTCATAAGAAGCAGCCAATAAGTGTTCGTCTGTGAATGCATCATTAATTCAGCCCCACTCCTAACTTGAGCATAGCTTCCTCCTTTAATCTGGACAAATGATTGGAAACTTGATTTTCTATCCCCTTTCTATCCTTCACCTCAAAATCAAACTTTTGCAAAAACAATACCCATCTAATCAACCTGGGTTTTGCATCCTTTTTAGCCATCAGATACCTCAATGTAGAATGGTCAGTATCCACTATAACCTTAGTACCAAGAAAGTAGGATCAAAATTTCTCGAATGCAAAAATAACAGTAAGGAGTTCCTATTCAATTATCGTATAGTTCTTTTGAGCCACATTCAGAGCTTTGCTGGCATAGTAAATCAGATGAAGAATCTTCTCTTGCCTCTGTCCCAATACCACACCAAACGCCACTCCACTGGCATCACACATCACTTCAAATAGTTACCCTTAATCCGGTGAAATAATGATAGGTGCGGAAACTGGCCTTGCTTTCAACTCTCCAAATGCTCTCAGACAAGCATCATCAAAATCAAACTTACACTTGTTTTCAAGCAGTTTGCACAATGGGTGTGCAATTTTATAGAAATCCTTCATAAACCTCCGATAAAAGCCTACATGCCCAAGAAAACATCTAACACCTTTAACAGAGATAGGTGGTGGAAGCTTTTCTATTACCTCAACTTTAGCTCTATAAACCTCAATACCCTTCTCAAAAATCCGATGACCCAGACTATCCCCTCTTTCACCACGAAGTGACATTTTTTTCCAATTGAGCACAAGATTGCACTCTTGGATGGCCAATCCACGGACCAGACCTACGGTTCGTGGTTTAGTCCATGGGCCAGGTTGGCCTTCGTCAGATGGCATCAGAAAAATCTGAAAACTGTTATTTTTCCATTTCTCGAATTCGAGGTGTTACAATTTAAAAAAAAAAACATAAATATATTCATGATATACATACAATATATATTAAATATTCACAAAAAATATATTGTATAAGTATACATAGAAAATAAAGATACTCAAAAATATATATATGCATATATTTAAGATGTTAAGAAATATACACAGTATATTCAAGATATACAACTTATGATATATACACCTTACAACGTAGTGTTTACATCCTATGTTACTTCACCTACTATGTCTCATAAATCGTTCCTTATTTTTCTTCTCCCATAAATTCTATGCCCACTACTCCTTCCATCGATATTTGGAGCCCATTTGGATGGGCATAAAAAAACAGCTTTTAAAAAGCAACTTTTTAAAATCAAACTTTAATGACTTTTAAGTCAAAAAATAAAAAGTAAGGAGAATCCTACTTTTGACTTTTAACTTATTTTAAGTAATTTTTACCACAATGTATTTATATTTATAAAATTTAAACTATGAATTTAAAAGTTTACCTTTTGGCCACAATAAATTAATTAAAACAAAATAAGTTTGGTGATTATATCTAGTGCAGCTAATATTTTTTTGTTGTATCAATACTAATCTAGTGTAATTAGAGCCTGTTTGGATTGACTTAAAAAAATAGCTTGTAAGTTAAAAATAAAAAGTCAAACTGAAATGTCTTTTAAGTCAAAAAATAAAAAGTAGGGGAGACCTACTTTTGGGGTTTTGACTTATTTTAAGTCATTTTTTTACCTTGTCAAACACTTCCTAACTTATTGTAAGTCATGTTTGACTTATTTTAAGTTATTTTTTATAGTTGCCAAACACTTCCAGAAGTCAAAACCTAACTTAAAAATAGGTTTAACCAACTTTTAAGCCAATCAAATACCCTCTTAGAGTTGTTATTCGTTCAATTCGATTCAATATTACAAGCGTGCTTAGAAATTTTAAAATTATTTCTATAAATTAGTGATTATATTTAATTAGAGGTGTTCATCATTTAACTCTATTTAACTTCACAGGATATTGTCTATTTGATTCAAATATAAGCTAAATAAATAGATGATTTTATCGAATTACTTTTGATTAACTAATATATTGAATATAAAAACTTCATGAAGTCACTCAAGCTTCATCGCATGATTAAATATTTTGAGAATTCATGTTATTTTACTCGAACGTGATCTGTTGGGACAATAATTATACCGATTTGGTGTAATTATAGATTGTTCCCATTTGACTCCATTCAATTTAACAAAATTTCACTAATTCTTAATCATGTTTTATTTTAATTATGTATTTCGGGAATTATTATTTTACCCGAACTTAATCTATTCAAATAATACCTTTTATGATCTATTATTCATTAATACTTCTAATTATATTTAGTTGAGCCACTAATTCATAATTAATATAGAAGTATATCTATACCACAATTTATATCTAATACATATTGACTTTAAAAAACATTAAATAATTAGTAAGTCATAAAATTAAATGAATAGAAGCTGAATACTGAACTAACTGGATGCAATGACCAGATTTATAACATGCTAAGACTGAGTACTGACTGAATTGTAAATGAGGTCAACGCAATAGAATATGACTGAACTGTGGGAGCTACTAATAACCGATAATAAAACCACATGAGCTAAATGTGGAGTCCGATGTATACGCCCCATCAAGAGGACCCAATATACCCTGCCAGAGGTATAGAGGCATGCTGGCGTGATCACTGAAATGATGCCCATAGAGGGGACTTACAACCTACGTGGCTAGTAGTTCTGGGAC
>JAJOOE010005617.1:0-25988 GCA_036250405.1 Solanum raphanifolium
CAAAATAGTATTTAGCTAGTAAAGATCTAACCTTTTCTCAGAAGAAATAGTAAGTAAGCTTTCCGAGCAACGTCAATAATGGAAGATCGTAGAGAAAAGGAAGAAGAACTAGAGATTTAGGAAGAAGATCGTATAATTAATCTAAGGAAGAAGAATGAGGGTTAATCTGGTTCAAAGGTAAAGGTAAAGTTTTATGACGGTGTCAATATGTGAGTTAAAGTCATGGGGTCCACTAATATATACTTGGACAGCGCGTGTATACAAACATTTTTTATAAATCTGGTTTATGTGGACACATCAGCGTCTGAGGGTGAAATAATATAAAAATAAAAAGGTTCAGGGGGTAATAGGACCCCCGCAAAGGTTAAGTGTGTAGTTGGAAATATGACTAAAGCTTGAGGGGACATTTGACCCTTTTCTCCCTAAAAGTCCATGGACTATAGCACACGAAAATTGGCAAAATGGGGGTTTGCCTGATCCGGGGCACTTTGACCTTCAAAATGGAATGTTTTGGACTTAAAGGCTAACTGGCTCCATAGCTAAGGTCTTAACAGACGTGCACGAAAAATTTTGGCAAAAATTATGTCGGAATTCCTAATTATCAAAAATCTATGGACTATAATACACGAAAATCAACAAAATTAGGGGTTTTCCTGCTCAGTGGCACATTTGACCTTTAAAATGGGGCGTGCCGTGAGGGCTAACTGGCTCCAAACCTAAGGTCTTAACAGTCGTCCACGAAAAATTTTGACAAAAATTATGACGGAGTTCCAGATCAACAAAAAGTACATGGACTATTAGCACACGAAAATCGGCAAAATTGGGGGTTTTCCTGCTTTGGGGCACATTTGACATTTGTGATGGGATGTTTTGGCCGTGATGGCCAACTGGCTCCATAACTTAGGTCTTAACGGACATCCACGAAAAATTTTGGCAAAAATTATGTCGAAATCCAGATCACCAAAAAGTCCATGGACTATAGCACACAAAAATCGGCAAAATTGGGGGTTTTCCTGCTCTGGGCACATTTGACCTTTAAAATGGGATGTTTTAGCCTTTAGGGCTAACTTGCTCCATAGCTAAGGTCTTAACGGACGCGCATGAAAAATTTTGGCAAAAATTATGTCGAAATTCCAGATTACCAAAAAGTCAATGGACTATAGGACACGAAAATCGGCAAAATTGGGGGTTTTCCTGCCCTGTGGCACATTTGTACTTTAAAATGAGACGTTTTGAACGTAAGGGCTAACTGGCTCCATAGCTAAGGTCTTAACGGACATCCACAAAAACTTTTTGCAAAACTGAGGTCCGAATTCTTGATCACCAAAAAGTTCATGGATTATAGCACACGAAAATCAGCAAAATTGGTGGTTTTCCTGCCCTGTGGTACATTTGACTTTTAAAATGGGATGTTTTGGCCATGAGGGCTAACTGGTTCCAAATCAAGGGTCTTAACGGACGTCCATGAAAAATTTTGGCAAAAATTATGTCGGAATTCCAGTTCACCTAAAAGTCCATGGACTATAGCACACGAAAGTTGGAAAAATGGGGGGTTTACCTGATCCGAGGTACATTTGACCTTCAAAATGGAATGTTTTGGCCTTTAGGGCTAATTGGCTCCATAGGTAAGGTCTTAATGGATGTCCACGAAAAATTTTGGCAAATATTATGTCGAAATTCAAAATTACCAAAACGTCCTTGGACTATAGCACACGAAAATTGGCAAATTTGGGGGTTTTCCTGCTCTGGGCACATTTGACCTTTAAAATGGGATGTTTTGGCCGTGAGGCTAACTGGCTCAATAACTAAGGTCTTAACGGACGTCCACGAAAAATTTTGGCAAAAATTATGTCGAAATTCCAAATTACCAAAAAGTCTATGGACTATTGTGCACGAAAATCGGCAAAATTAGGGTTTTCCTGCTCTGTGGCACATTTGACCTTTAAAATGGGAGGTTTTGGCCGTGAGGGCTAACAAGTTCCAAAGCTAATGTCTTAACAGACGTCCACGAAAAATTTTGGAAAAAACTATGTCGGAATTCGAGATCATCAAAAAGTTCATGGACTATAGCACACGAAAAACGGCAAAATGGGTGGTATACCTGATTCGGGGCACATTTGACCTTCAAAATGGAATGTTTTGGCCTTTAGGGCTAACTGGCTCCATAGCTAAGGTCTTAACGGACGTCTACGAAAAATTTTAGGAAAAATTATGTCGGAATTCCAAATAACCAAAAAGTCCATGGATTATAGTACACGAAAATCGACTAAATTGGGGGTTTTCCTGCTCTGGGGCACATTTGACCTTTAAAATGGGGCGTTTTGGCCGTGAGGGCTAAATGGCTCCATAGCTAGGGTCTTAACAGACGTCCACGAAAAATTTTGTCAAAAATTATGTCAAAATTCCAGATCACCAAAAATTATGTGGACTATAGCTCACGAAAATCGGCAAATGGGGAGTTTACCTGATCCGGGGAACATTTGACCTTCAAAATGGAATGTTTAGGCCTTTAGGGCTAACTGGCTCCATAGCTATAATCATAACGGTCGTCCACGAAAAATTTTGGCAAAAATTGTGACTGAGTCCAGATCACCAAATAGTCCATGGACTATAGCACACGAAAATCGGCAAAATTGGGGTTTTCCTGCTCTAGGGCACATTTGACTTTTAAAATGGGATGTTTTGGCCGTGAGGGCTAACTGGTTTTATAGCTAAGGTCTTAACGGACGTCTACGAAAAATTTTGGAAAATATTATGTCGAAATTCCAGATAACCAAAAAGTTAATGGACTACAGTACACGAAAATCCGCAAAATTGGGGGTTTTCTTGCTTTGGGGCACATTTGAGCTTTAAAATTGGATATTTTGGCCGTGAGGGCTAACTGGTTCCAAAGGTAAGGTCTTAACGGAAGTCCACGAAAAATTTTGGCAAAAATTATGTCGGAATTCTAGTTTACCAAAAAGTCGATGGACTATAGTACACGAAAATCGGCAAAATGGGGGCTTACTTGTTCTGTGGCACATTTGACCTTAAAAATTGGACGTTTTTGCCGTGAGGACTAACTGGCTCCATAGCTAAGGTCTTAACGGACGTCCACGAAAAGTTTTTGTAAAAATGAGTTCAAAATTCTAGATCACCAAAAAGTCCATGGAGTATAACACACGATAATCGGTAAAATGGGGGGTTTAACTGATCCGAGGCAGATTTGACATTCAAAATGGGATGTTTTGGCCTTGAGGACTAACTGGCTCTATAACAATGGTCTTAACGGTCGTCCACGAAAAATTTTGGTAAAAATTATATCGGAATCCAGACCACCAAAAAGTCTATTGACTATAGCACACAAAAATCGACAAAATTGGGGTTTTTCCTGCTCTGGGTTACATTTGACCTTTAAAATTGGACGTTTTGGCTGTGAGGGCTAAATGGCTCCATAGCTAGAGTCTTAACAGACGTCCATGAAAAATTTTGCCAAAAATTATGTCAGAAATCCAAATCACCAAAAAGTCCATGGACTACTAGCACACGAAAATTGGCAAAATTGGGGGTTTTCCTGCTCTTGGAACATTTGACCTTTAAAATGGGACGTTTAGGCCGTGAGGAATAACTGGATCCATAGCTAAGTTCTTAACGGACGTCCATGAAAAAATTTTGGCAAAAATTATGTCGAAATTATAGATCACCAAAAAGACCATGAATTATAGAACAAAAAAATCAGCAAAATGGGGGGTTTCCCTGATCCGGGGCACATTTGAATTTCAAAATGGATGTTTTGGCAGTGAGGGCTAAATGGATCCATAGCTAAGGTCTTAACGGACCTCCATAAAAAATTTTGGCAAAATTTATGTCGGAATTGCAGATCACCAAAAAGTCCATGGACTATCGCACACGAAATCGGCAAAATTGGGGGATTTCCTGCTCTGGGCACATTTGACCTTTAAAATGGGATGTTTTGGCCGTGAAGGCTAACTAGCTCGATAGCTAAGGTCTTAACGGACGTCTACCAAAAATTTTGGCAAAAATTATGTCAGAATTCCAGATCACCAAAAAGTCAATGGACTATAGCAAACGAAAATCGGCAAAATGGGGTGTTTACCTGATCCGTGGCACATTTGACCTACAAAATGGGATGTTTTGGCCTTTAGGCTTGCTGGCTCCATAGATAAGGTCTTAACGGTCGTCCACGAAATATTTTGGCAAAAATTATGACTGAGTTCCAGATCACCAAAACGTCCATGGACTATAGCACACGAAAATTGGCAAAATTTGGGGTTTTCCTGCTATGGGGCACATTTGACCTTTATGATGGGAAGTTTTGGCCGTGAGGGCTAACTGGCTCCATAGCTAAGGTCTTAACGGACGTCCACAAAAAATTTTGGTAAAAATTATGTCGTAATCCAGATCACCAAAAAGTCCATTGACTATAGCACACGAAAATCGGCAAAATTGGGGGTTTTCTTGCTCTTGCCACATTTGACATTTAAAATGGAATGTTTTGGCCATGAGGGCTAACTAGCTCCATAGCTAAGGTATTAACGGACGTCCAAGAAAAATTTTGGAAAAAATTATGTCGGAATCCAGATTACCAAAAAGTCCATGGAAAATAGTACACGAAAATTGGCAAAATTGAGGGTTTTCCTGCTTTGTGACACATTTGACCTTTAAAATAGGACGTTTTGGCGTGAGGGATAAATGGCTCCAAAGCTAAGGTCTTACCGGACGACCACAAAAAATTTTGAAAAAAATTATGTCGGAATCTAGATTACCAAAAAGTCCATGGACTATAGAACACGAAAATCGGCAAAATGGGGGGTTTACCTGATTCGGGGCACAGTTGACCTTAAAAATGGAATGTTTTGGCCTTTAGGGCTAACTGGCTCCATAGCTAAGGTCTTAACGGTCGTACAAGAAATATTTTGGCAAAAATTACGACTGAGTTCCAGATCACCAAAAAGTTGATCGACTATAGCACACGAAAATCGGCTAAATTGGGGGTTTCCTGCTCACATTTGACCTTTAAAATGGGATGTTTTGGCCGTGAGGGCTAACTGGCTCCATAGCTAAGGTTTTAACAGACGTCCACGAAAAATTTTGGCAAAAATTTTGTCGGAATTCCAGATCACCCAAAAGTCCATAGACTATAACACATGAAAATCGGCTAAATTGGGGATTATCCTGCTCTGCGCACATTTGACCTTTAAAATTGGATGTTTTGGCCGTGAGGGCTAATTGGTTCCAAAGCTAAGGTCTTAACGAACGTCCACAAAAAATTTTTGCAAAAATTATGTCTGAATCCAGATTACCAAAAAGTCCACGAACTATAGCACACGAAAATAGGCAAAATAGGGGGTTTACCTGATCCGGGGCATATTTGACCGTGAAAATGGAATGTTTTGGCTTTTAGGGATAACCGGCTCCCTTGCTACGGTCTTAACGGACGTCCACGAAAAATTTTGGCAAAAATTATGTCGAAATTCCAGATCACCCAAAAGTCCATGGACTATAACACATGAAAATCGACAAAATTGGGGATTTTCCTGCTCTGCGCACAATTGACATTTAAAATGGGATGTTTTAGCCGTGAAGGCTAACTGGCTCCATAGCTAAGGTTTTAACAGACGTCCACGAAAAATTTTGGCAAAAATTATGTCGGAATCCAGATCACCCAAAAGTCCATGGACTATAACACATGAAAATCGGTAAAATTGGGGATTTCCTGCTCTGCGCACAATTGACATTTAAAATGGGTTGTTTTGGCCGTGAGGGCTAACTGACTCCATAGCTAAGGTTTTAACGGACGTCCACGAAAAATTTTGGCAAAAATTATGTCGAGATTTCAGATCATCAAAAAGTCCATTGACTATAACACATGAAAATCGGCAAAATTGGGGATTTTCCGACTCTGCGCACATTTGACCTTTAAAATGGGATGTTTTGGCCGTGAGGAATACCTGGTTCACGAAAAATTTTGGCTAAAATTATGTGGGAATTCCAGATTAAAAAAAAGTCTATGGAATATAGTACACGTAAATCGGTAAAATTGGGGGTTTTCTTGCTCTAGGGCACATTTGACCTTTAAAATGGGATGTTTTGGCCGTGAGGAATAACTGGTTCCAAAGCTAAGGTCTTAAAGGATGTCAACGAAAAATTTTGGCAAAAATTATGTCGAAATTCCAGATCACCAAAATGTCCATGGACTATAGCACACGAAAATCGGCAAAATTTTTGGTTTTCTTGCTCTAGGGCACAATTGACCTTTAAAATGGGATGTTTTGGCTGTGACGGATAAATGGCTCCATAGCTAGGGTCTTAACAGACTTCCACGAAAAATTTTCGCAAAAATTATGTCGGAAATCCAGATCACCAAAAAGTGCATGGACTATTAGCACACGAAAATCGGCAAAATTAGGGGTTTTCCTGCTCTGGGAACATTAGACCTTTCAAATGGGACGTTTAGGCAGTGAGGGATAACTGGTTCCATAGCTAAGTTCTTAAAGGACGTCCACGAAAAATTTTGGCAAAAATTATGTCGGAATTTTAGATCACCAAAAAGACCATGAATTATAGCACACAAAAATCAGTAAAATGGGGGTTCACCTGATTCGGGGCACATTTGACTTTCAAAATGGGATGTTTTGGCCGTGAAGGTTAACTGGCTCCATAGCGAAGGTCTTAACGGTCGTCCACGAAAAATTTTGGCAAAAATTATGACGTAATTCCAGATCACCAAAAAGTCCATGGACTATAGCACACGAAAATCGGCAAAATTGGGGGTTTTCCGATTCTGGGGCATAATTGACCTTTAAAATGGGACGTTTTGGCCGTGAAGGCTAACTGGCTCCATAGCTAAGGTCTTAACGGACGTCCATAAAAAGTTTTGGCAAAAACTATGTCGGAATTGCATATCACCAAAAAATACATGGACTATAGCACACGAAAATCGGCAAAATTGGGGGTTTTCCTGCTCTTGGCACATTTGACCTTTAAAATGGGTTGATTTGGCCGTGAAGGCTAACTGGCTCGATAGCTAAGGTCTTAACGGACTTCCACGAAAATTTTTGGCAAAAATTATGTCGAAATTCCAGTTTACCAAAAAGTCTATGGACTATAGTACACAAAAATCGGCAAAATTGAGGGTTTTTCTGCTCTGAGGCACATTTGACCTTTTAAATGTGACGTTTTGGCCGTGAGGGCTAACTGTCTCCAAAGTTAAGGTCTTAACTGACGTCCACAAAAAATTTTGGGAAAAATTATGTCGAAATTCCAGATCATTAAAAAGTCAATGGAATATAATGTACGAAAATCGGCAAAATGGGGGGTTTACCTGATCCGGGGCAAATATGACCTTCAAAATGGTATGTTTTGGCCTTTAGGCTTACTGGCTCCATAGCTAAGGTCTAAACGGTCGACCAAAAATATTTTGGCAAAAATTATGACTGAGTTCCAGATGACCAAAACGTCCATGGACTATGCACACGAAAATCGGCAAAATTGGGGGTTTTCCTGCTCTATGGCATATTTGACATTTAAAATGGGACGTTTTGGCCGTGAGGGAGAACTGGTTCCAAACCTAAGGTCTTAACGGACGTCCACAAAAAATTTTGGCAAAAATTATGTCAGAATACCAGATCACCAAAAAGTCTATAGACTATAGCACACGAAAATCGGCAAAATGGGCGGTTTACCTTATCCGGGGAACATTTGACCTTCAAAATGGAATGTTTTGCCCTTCAGGGGTAACTGGCTCCATAGCTAAGGTCTTAATGGTCGTCCACGAAAAATTTTGGCAAAAATTATGACGGAGTGTCTGATCACCAAAAAGTCCATGGACTATAGTACAAGAAAATCGGCAAAATTGGGGGTTTTCCTGCTCTGGTGTACATTTAACCTTTAAAATGGGATGTTTTGGCCGTGAGGGTTAACTGGCTCCATACCTAAGGTCTTAACGGACTTCCACGAAAAATTTTGGAAAAAATTATACCGGAATTCCACATTACCTAAAAGTCCATTGACTATAGCACACGAAAATTGGCAAAAATTGGGGGTTTTCCTGTTCTGGTCACATTTGACCTTTAAAATGGGATGTTTTGGCCGTTAGGGGTAACTGGCTCCATAGCTAAGGCTTAACAGTTGTCCACGAAAATTTTTGGCAAATATTATGTCGGAGTTGCAGATCACCAAAAAGTCCATGGACTATAGTACACGAAAATCGGCAAAATTGGGGTTTTCCTGCTCTGGGCACATTTCACCTTTAAAATGGGATGTTTTGGCCGTAAGGGCTAACTGGCTCCATAGCTAAGGTCTTAACGGACGTCCACGAAATATTTTGGCAAAAATTATTTCGGAATTCCAGATCACCAAAAAGTTCATGGACTATAGCATACGAAAATCGACAAAATGGGGGATTTTCCAAATTTGGGGAATATTTGACCTTCAAAATGGAATGTTTTGGCCTTTAGGGCTAACTGGCTCCATAGCTAAGGTTAAAACGGTCGTCCACGAAAATTTTTGGCAAAAATTATGATGGAGTTCCCGATTATCAATAAGTCCATGGAATATAGTACACGAAAATTGGCAAAATTGGGGGTTTCCTATTTTGGGGCATATTTGATCTTTAAAATGGGACGTTTTGGCCGTGAAGGCTAACTGGCACCATAGCTAAGGTCAAAATGGTCATCCAAGAAAAATTTTCTCAAAAATTATGATGGAGTTCCAGATTACCAATAAGTCCATGGATTATAGTACACGAAAATCGGCAAAATTAGGGGCTTTCCTGTTCTGGGGTACATTTAACCTTTAAAATGAGATGTTTTGACCGTGAGGGCTAACTGGCTCCATAGCTAAGGTCTTAACGGACGTCCACGATAAAGTTTGACAAAAATTATGTCGGAATAACAAATTACCAAAATGTTCATTGAATATAGCACACGAAAATTGGCAAAATTTGGGGTTTTCCTGCTCTGTGCACATTTGACCTTTAAAATGAAATGTTTAAGCAGTTAGGGTTAACCAGCTCCATAGCTAAGGTCTTAACGGACGTCTACGAAAACTTTTCGCAAAAATTATGTTTGATTTCCAGATTACCAAAAAGTTCATGGGCTATAGCACACGAAAATTGGCAAAATTGGGGGTTATTGTACTCTGGGCACATTTGACCATTAAAATGGGATGTTTTGGCCGTTAGGGCTAACTGGCTCCATAGCTAAGGTCTTAACCGACGTCTACGAAAAATTTTGGAAAAAATTATATCGGAATTTCAGATTACCAAAAAGTCAATGGACTATAGTACACGAAAATTAGCAAAATTGGGGGTTTTCCTGCTCTAGGCACATTTGACCTTTAAAATGGAATGTTTTGGCCGTGAGGCTAATTGGCTCCATAACTAAGGTCTCGATGAACGACCACGAAAAATTTTGGCAAAAATTATGTCAGAATTAAAAATTACCAAAAAGTCTATGGACTATAGTACATGAAAATCGATAAAATTGAGGTTTTCCTGCTCTGTGGCACATTTGACCTTTAAAATGGGACGTTTTGGCCGTGAGGGCTAACAAGTTCCGAAGCTAATGTCTTAATAGACGTCCACGAAAAATTTTGGCAAAACTTATGTCGAAATTTCATATTATCAAAAAGTCCATGGACTATAGCACACGAAAATTGGCAAAATTGGGGGTTTTCCTGCTCTGGGCACATTTGACCTTTAAAATGGGATGTTTTGGCCGTTAGGGCTAACTGGCTCAATAGCTAAGGTCTTAACGGTTGTCCACGAAAAGTTTTGTCAAAAATTATGACAGAGTTGCAGATTACCAAAAAGTCCATAGACTATAGTACACGAAAATCGGCAAAATTGTGGGTTTTCCTGCTCTAGGGCACATTTCACCTTTAAAATGGGATGTTTTGGCCGTGATGGCTAACTAGCTCCATATCTAAGGTCTTAACGGACGTCCACGAAATATATTGGCAAAAATTATGTCGGAATTCCAGATCACCAAAAAGACCATGGTCAATAGCACATGAAAATCGGCAAAATTGGTGGTTTTCTTGCTTTGGGGCACATTTGACCTTTAAAATGGGATGTTTTAGCCGTGAGGGCTAACTGTCTCCATAGCGAAAGTCTTAACGGACGTCTACGAAAAATTTTGGGAAAAATTATGTTGGAATTCCAGATAACCAAAAAGTCCATGGACTATAGTACACGAAAATCGGCAAAAATTGGGGGTTTTCCTACTCTGGGGCACATTTGACCTTTAAAATGGGACGTTTTGGCTGTGAGGGCTAAATGGCTCCATACCTAGGGTCATAACAGACGTCCACGAAAAATTTTGGCAAAAATTATATCGGAATTCCAGATTAAGAAAAAGTCTATGGACTATAGTACACGAAAATCGGCAAAATTGGGGGTTTCCTTGCTTTGGGTCACATTTGACCTTTAAAATAGGATGTTTTGGTTGTGAGGGATAACTGGTTCCAAAGCTAAAGTCTTAACAGATGTCAACGAAAAATTTTGGCAAAAATTATGTCGACATTCCAGATCACCAAAATTTCCAATGACTTTAGCACACAAAAATCGGCAAAATTGGGGGTTTTCCTGCTCTGGGCCACATTTGACCTTTAAAATGGATGTTTTGGCCGTGAGGGCTAACTGGCTTCATAGATAAGGTATTAACGGATGTCTACGAAAATTTTTGGAAATTATGTCGGAAATCCAGAAAACCAAAAAGTCAAGGGACTATAGTACACGAAAATCGACAAAATTGGGGGTTTTCTTGCTCTGGGCACATTTGACCTTTAAAATGGGATGTTTTGGCCGTGAGGGTTAACTGGCTCCATAGCTAGGGTTATAACAGACTTCCACGAAAAATTTTGGCAAAAATTATATGGGAATTCCAGATTAAAAAAAAGTCTATGGACTATAGTACACGTAAATCGGCAAAATTGAGGTTTTCTTGCTGTAGGGCACATTTGACCTTTAAAATGAGATGTTTTGGCCGTGAGGCATAACTGGTTCCAAAGCTAAGGTCTTAACGGATGTCAACAAAAAATTTTGGTAAAAATTATGTCGAAATCCAGATCACCAAAATGTCCATGGACTATAACATACGAAGATCGGTAAAATTTGGCGTTTTCCTGCTCTGGGGTACAATTGACCTTTAAAATGGGACGTTTTGGCTGTGAGGGATAAATGTCTCCATAGCTAGGGTCTTAACAGACTTCAACGAAAAATTTTGGCAAAAATTATGTCGGAAATCCAGGTCACCAAAATTTCCAAGAACTATAGCACACGAAAATCGGCAAAATTAGGGGGTTTTCCTGCTCTAGGCGACATTTGACCTTTAAAATGGGATGTTTTGGCCGTGAGGGCTAATTGGCTTCATAGATAAGGTCTTAACGGACGTCTACGAAAAATTTTGACAAAAATTATGTCGGAAATCCAGATTACGAAAAAGTCCATGGACTATCATAGCACACGAAAATCCGCAAAATTGGGGGTTTTCCTGCTCTGGGAACATTAGACCTTTAAAATAGGACGTTTAGGCAGTGAGGGATAACTGGCGCCATAGCTAAGTTCTTAACGGACATCCACGAAAAATTTTGGCAAAAATTATGTCGGAATTATAGATCACCAAAAATACCATAAATTATAGCGCACAAAAATCAGTAAAATGGGGGTTTACCTGATCCGGGGCACATTTGACTTTCAAAATGGGATGTTTTGGCCGTGAAGGTTAACTGGCTCCATAGCGAAGGTCTTAACGGTCGTCCACGAAAAATTTTGGCAAAAATTATGACGGAATTCCAAATCACCCAAAAGTCCATGGACTATAGCACAAGAAAATCGGCAAAATTGGAGGATTTCCTATTCTGGGGCATAATTGACCTTTAAAATGGGACGTTTTGGCCGTGAGGGCTAACTGGCTCCATAACTAAGGTCTTAACGAACGTCCATAAAAAGTTTAGGCAAAAACTATGTCAGAATTGCAGATCACCAAAAAGTACATGGACTATAGCACACGAAAATCGGCAAAATTGGGGGTTTTCCTGCTCTTGGCACATTTGACCTTTCAAATGGGTTGATTTGGCTGTGAAGGCTAACTGGCTCGATAGCTAAGGTCTTAACGGACTTCCACGAAAAATTTTGGCAAAAATTATGTCGAAATTCCAGATTACCAAAAAGTCTATGGACTATAGTACACAAAAATCAGCAAAATTGAGGGTTTTGCTGCTCTGAGGCACATTTGACCTTTTGGATGAAAAGTTTTGGCCGTAAGGGCTAACTGTCTCCAAAGCTAAGGTCTTAACTGACGTCAATAAAAAATTTTGGGAAAAATAATGTCGGAATTCCAGATCACCAAAAAGTCAATGGACTATAGCATACGAAAATTGGCAAAATGGGGGGTTTACCTGATCCGGGGCACATATGACCTTCAAAATGGTATGTTTTGGTCTTTAGGCTTACTGGCTCCATAGCTAAGGTCTTAACGGTCGTCCAAAAAATATTTTGGCAAAAATTATGACTGAGTTCCAGATGACCAAAACGTCCATGGACAATAGCACACGAAAATCGGCAAAATTGGGAGTTTTCTTGCTCTGTGGCACATTTGACCTTTAAAATGGGACGTTTTTGCCGTGAGGGAGAACTGGTTCCAAATCTAAGGTCTTAACAGATGTTCACGAAATATTTTGGCAAAAATTATGTCAGAATTCCAGATCACCAAAAAGTCTATGGACTATAGCACACGAAAATTGGCAAAATGGGGGGTTTACCTTATCCGGGGAACATTTGACCTTCAAAATGGAATGTTTTGGCCTTTAGGGCTAATTGACTCCATAGCTAAGGTCAAAACGGTCGTCCACGAAAATTTTTGGCAAAAATTATGATGGAGTTCCAGATTACCAATAAGTCCATGGACTATAGTACACGAAAATTGGCAAAATTGGGGGATTTCCTGCTCTGGTGCACATTTGACCTTTAAAATGGGATGTTTTGGCCGGGAGGGCTAATTGGCTCCATAGCTAAGGTCTTAACGGACGTCTACGAAAAAATTTTGGAAAAATTATGTCGGAATTTCGGATTAACAAAAAGTCCATGGATAATAGTACACGAAAATCGACAAAATTGGGGGTTTTCCTGCTCTGGGCACATTTGACCTTTAAAACGGGATGTTTTGGCCGTGAGGGTAAACTGGCTCCATAGCTAAGGTCTTAACGACCGTCCACGAAAATTTTTGGCAAAAATTATGTCGAAATTCCAGATCACCAAAAAGTTCATTGACTATAGCATACGAAAATCTGAAAAATTGGGGGTTTTCTTGCTCTGGGCTCATTTGACCTTTAAAATGGGATGTTTTGGCCATGAGGGATAACTGGATCCATAACTAAGGTCTTAACGGATGTCAACGAAAATTTTGGCAAAAATTATGTCGAAATTCCTGATCACCAAAAAGTCCATTGACTATAGTACACGAAAATCGGCAAAATTGGGGGTTTTCCTGCTCTGTGGAACATTTGACCTTTAAAATGTGACTATTTGGCCATGAGGGCTAACTGGTTCCAAAGTTAAGGTGTTATTTAACGTCCAAGAAAAATTTTGGCAAAAATTATTTCGGAATTTAAGATCACCAAAAAGTCCATTGACTATAACACACGAAAATCAGAAAAATGGGGGGTTTACCTGATCCGGGGAACATTTGATGTTCAAAATGGAATGTTTTGGCCTTTAGGGCTAACCGGCTCCATAGTTAAGGTCTTAACGGTCGTCTACGAAAAATTTTGGCAAAAATTATGACGGAGTTCCAGATCACCAAAAAGTCCATGGATTATAGCACACGAAAATCGGCAAAATTTGGGATTTTCTTGCTCTGGGGCACATTTGACCTTTATGATGGGACATTTTGGCCGTGATGGGCTAACTAGCTCCATAGCTAAGTACTGAACGGACATCCACGAAAAATTTTGGCAAAACTTATGTCGGAATCCAGATCACCAAAAAGTTCATGGACTATAGCACACGAAAATCTACAAAATTGGGGGTTTTCCTGCTCTGTGGCACATTTGACCTTTAAAATTTGACGTTTTGATCGTGAGGGCTAACTGGTTCCAAAGCTAAGGTATTAACGGACATCCACGAAAAATTTGGGCAAAAATTATGTCGGAATCCAGATCACCAAAAAGTCCATGGAATATAGTAGACGAAAATCGGCAAAATTGGGGGGTTTTCCTGCTCTATGGCACATTTGACCTTTAAAATGGGATGTTTTGGCCGTGAAGGCTAACTGGCTCCATAACTAAAGTATTAATGGACATCCACGAAAAATTTGGGCAAAAATTATGTCGGAATCCAGATCACCAAAAATTTCATGGACTATAGCACACGAAAATCAGCAAAATTGAGGGTTTTTCCTGTTCTGGGGCACATTTAACCTTTTAAATGAGATGTTTTGGCCGTGAAGGCTAACTGGCTCAATATCTAAGGTCTTAACGGACGTCCACGAAAAATATTGGTAAAAATTATGTCGGAATCCAGATCACCAAAAAGACCATGGACTGTAGCACACGAAAATCAGCAAAATCGGGGGTTTTCCTGCTCTTTGCACATTTGACCTTTAAAATGGGACGTCTTGGCTCTTAGGGCTAACTGGCTCCATAGCTAAGGTCTTAACGGACGTCCATAAAAAATTTTGGCAAAATTTATGTCGGAATTCCAGATCACAAAAAAGTCGATGGACTATAGCACACGAAAATCGGCAAAATTTGGGATTTTCTTGCTCTGGGGCACATTTGACCTTTATGATGGGACATTTTGGCCGAGAGGGCTAACTGGTTCCATAGCTAAAGTATTAATGGACATCCACGAAAAATTTGGGCAAAAATTATGTCGGAATTCCTGATCACCAAAAATTTCATGCACTATAGCACACGAAAATCGGCAAAGTTGGGGGTTTTTCCTGTTCTTGGGCACATTTGACCTTTAAAATGATATGTTTTGGCCGTGAAGGCTAACTGGCTTCATAGCTAAGGTCTTAACGGTCGTCCACGAAAAATTTTTGGAAAAATTATGTCGAAATTCCAGATTACCAAAATGTCCATGGACTATAGTACACGAAAATCGGCAAAATTGGGGGTTTTCCTGCTCTGGGCACATTTGACCTTTAAAATAGGATGTTTTGGCCATGAGGGATAACTGGCTCCATAGCTAAGGTTTTAATAGACGTCCACGAAAAATTTGGCAAAAATTATGTCAAAAATCCAGATCACCAAAAAGACCAATGATTATTGTACACGAAAATCGGCAAAAATGGAGGTTTTTCTGCCATGTGGCACATTTGATCTTTAAAATGAGTCGTTCTGGCCGTGTGGGATAATCTCCTCCATAGCTAAGGTGTAAAAGGACGTTTACGAAAAATTTTGGCAAAAATTATGTCGGAATTCAGATCACCAAAAAGTCTATGGACTGTAGCACACGAAAATCGGCAAAATCGGGGGTTTTCCTACTCTGGGAACATTTGACCTTTAAAATAGGATGTATTGGCCATGAAGGCTAACTGGTTCCATAGATAAATTCTTAATGGACGTCCACGAAAAATTTTGGCAAAAATTATGTCGGAATTCCAGATTACCAAAAAGTCTATGGACTATATTACACGAAAATCAATAAAATTGGGGGTTTTCCTGCTCTGTGGCCTATTTGACCTTTAAAATTGGACGTTTTGGCCGTGAGGGCTAACTGGTTCTAAACCTAACGTATTAACGGACATTCACGAAAATTTTGGGCAAAAATTATGTCGGAATTCCAGATCACCAAAAAGTCCATGGACTATAGTACACAAAAATCGGCAAAATTGGAGGGCTTTCCTGCTCTGGGGCACATTTGACCTTTAAAATGAGATGTTTTGTCCGTGAAGGCTAACTGGCTCCATAGCTAAATTATTAATGGACATCCGCGAAAAATTTGGGCAAAAATTATGTCGGAATTCCAAATCACCAAAAATTCCATGGACTATAGCACACGAAAATCGATAAAATAGGGGGTTTACCTGATTCGAGGAACATTTGATCGTCAAAATAGAATGTTTTGGCTTTTAGGGCTAACATGCTCCATAGTTAAGGTCTTAACGGACGTCCACAAAAATTTTTAGCAAAAATTATGTCGGAATTCCTGATCACCAAAAAATCCATGCGTTATAACACACGAAAATCTGCAATATAGGGGGTTTTATTGCTCTGGGCACATTTGATCATTAAAATGGGATGTTTTGGCCGTGAAGGCTAACTGGCTCCATAGCTAAGGTTTTAAAAGACGTCCACGAAAAATTTTGGCAAAACTATGTTGTAATCCAGATCACCCAAAAGTCCATTGACTATAACACATGAAAATCGCAAAATTGGGGATTTTCCTGCTCTGTGCACATTTGACATTTAAAATGGGATGTTTTGGCCGTGAGGGCTAACTAGCTCCATAGCTAAGGTTTTAACGGACGGCCACGAAAATTTTGGCAAAAATTATGTCAAAATTCCAGATCATCAAAAAGTCTAGGGACTATAACAAATGAAAATCGGCAAAATTGGGGATTTTCCTGCTCTACGCACATTTGACCTTTAAAATGAGATGTTTTAGCCGTGAGGTCTAATTGGTTCCAAAGCTAAGGTCTAAACGACCGTCAACAAAAAATTTTGGCGAAAATTTTGTCGAAATCCAGATCACCAAAACGTCCATGGACTATAGCACACGAAAATCGTCAAAATGGGGGATTTACCTGATCCGGGGCACATTTGACATCAAAATGGAATGTTTTGGCTTTTAGGGCAAACCGGCTCCATAGTTAAGGTCTTAACGGACGTCCACTAAAAATTTTGGCAAAAATTATGTCAGAATTCCAGATCACCAAAATGTCCATGGACTATAACACAAGAAAATCGGTAAAATAGGGGGTTTTCCTGCTCTGGGCACATTTGAACTTTAAAATGGGATGTGTTAGCCGTGAGGGCTAACTGGCTCCATAGCTATGGTTTTAACAGACGTCCACGAAAAATTTTGGCACAAATTATGTCGGAATTCCAGATCACCAAAAAGTCCATGGACTATAACATATGAAAATCGGCAAAATTGGGGATTTTCCTGCTCTGGGCACATATGACCTTTAAAATGGGACGTTTTAGCAGTGAGGGCTAACTGGTTCTAAAGTTAGGGTCTTAACGGATGTCCATGAAAAATTTTGGCAATAATTATGTCGGAATTTCAGATCACCTAAAATGCCATGGACTATAGCACACGAAAATCGACAAAGTGGGGGGTTTTCCTGATCCGGGGAACATTTGACCTTCAAAATGGAATGTATTGGCCTTTAAGGCTAACTGGCTCCATAGCTAAGGTCTTAACAGTCGTCCACGAAAAATTTTGGCAAAAGTTATGACGGAGTTCTAGAACACAAAAAAGTCGATGGACTATAGCACACGAAAATCGGCAAAATTTGGGGATTTTCCTGCTCTGTGCACATTTGACCTTTAAAATGGCATGTTTTGGCCGTGAGGGCTAACAAGTTTCAAAGCTAATGTCTTAATAGACGTCCACGAAAAATTTTGGCAAAAATTATGTCGGAATTCCAGATTACCAAAAAGTCCATGGACTATAGAACACGAAAATTGGCAAAATTGGGGGTTATCCTACTCTGGGCACATTTGACCTTGAAAATGGGATGTTTTGGCCATTAGGGCTAACTGGCTCCATCGATAAGGTCTTAACGGACGTCTATTAAAAAATTATGGAAAAATCATGTCGGAATCCAGATTACCAAAAATTCCATGGACTATAGTACACAAAAATCGGCAAAATTGGGGGTTTTCCTGCTCTGGGCACATTTGACCTTTAAAATAGGATGTTTTGGCCGTGAGGGTAAACTGGCTCCATAGTTAAGGTCTTAACGGACGTCCACGAAAAATTTTGGCAAAAATTATGTCGGAATTCCAGATTACCAAAAAGTCTATGGACTATAGTACACGAAAATCGGCAAAATTGAGGGTTTTCCAGCTTTGTGGCACATTTGACATTTAAAATGGGACCTTTTGGCCGTGAGGGCTAACTGGTTCCAAGGCTTATGTCATAACGAATGTCCAAGAAAAATTTTGGCAAAAATTATATCGAAATCTAGATCACCCAAAAGTCCATGGACTATAGCGCACGAAAATCGGCAAAATGGGGATTACCTGATCCGAGGCACATTTGACCTTCAAAATGGAATGTTTTGGCCTTTAGGGCTAACTGGCTCCATAGCTAAGGTATCAAAGGTCGTCCACCAAAAATTTTGGCAAAAATTATGTTGGAATTCCAGATTACCAAAAAGTCTCTGGACTATAGCACAGGAAAATTGGCAAAGTTGGGGGTTATCCTACTTTGGGCACATTTGACTTTTAAAATGGGATGTTTTGGCCATTAGGGCTAACTGGCTCCATAGCTAAGGTTTTAACGGACGTCAACGAAAAATTTTGGGAAAAATTATGTTGGAAATCCAGATTACCAAAAAGTCTATAGACTATAGTACACGAAAATTGGCAAAATTTGGTGTTTTCTTGCTCTAGGCACATTTGACCTTTAAAATGAGATGTTTTGGCCATGACGCTAATTGGCTCCAAAACTAAGATGTTAACGGACGTCGACGAAATTTTTGGCAAAAATTATGTTGGAATTCCAAATTACCAAAAAGTCTATGGAATATAGTGCACGAAAATCGGCAACATTTGGGTTTTCCTCCTATGTGGCACATTTGACCTTTAAAATGGGACGTTTTGGCCTTGAGGGCGAATAAGTTCCAAACCTAATGTCTTAACAGACGTCCACGAAATATTTTGGCAAAAATTATATCGGAATTCCAGATAATCAAAAAGGGCATGGACAAATGGCAAAATTGGGGGTTTTCTTGCTATGGGCACATTTGACCTTTAAAATTTTGGGTTTACCTGCTCTGGAGCACATCTGACCTTTATGATGGGTCGTTTTGGCCGTGAGGGCTAACTGGCTCCATAGCTAAGGTCTTAACGGACGTCTACGAAAAATTTTGGTAAAAATTATGTCGGAATCCAGATCACCAAAAAGTCCATTGACTATAGCACACGAAAATTGGCAAAAATGGGGGTTATCCTGCTCTTGGGCACATTTGACCTCTAAAATAGGATGTTTTGGCAGTGAGGGCTAACTAGCTCCATAGCTAAGGTCTTAACGGACGTCCACAAAAATTTTGGCAAAAATTATGTCTGAATTCCAGATTACCAAAAAGTCTATAGACAATAGTACACGAAAATCGGCAAAATTGGGTGTTTTCCAGCTCTGTGGCACATTTGACCTTTAAAATGGGACGTTTTGGCCGTGAGGGCTAACTGATTCCAAAGCTTATGTCATAACGGATGTCCAAGGAAAATTTTGGCAAAAATTATTTCGGAATCCAGATCACCCAAAAGTCCATAGACTATAGAACACGAAAATCGGCAAAGTGGGGATTTACCTGATCCGAGGCTCATTTGACCTTCAAAATGGATTGTTTTGGCCTTTAGAGCTAACTGGCTCCATAGCTAAGGTAGTAACGGTCGTCCACGAAAGATTTTGGCCAAAATTATTTAGGAATTCAATATCACCAAAAAGTCCATGGTCTATAGCACAGGAAAATAGGCAAAATAAGAGATTTTCCTGCTCTGGGGCAAATTTGACGTTTAAAATGGGGCATTTTAGCCGTGAGAGTTAACTGTCTCCATAACTAAGTTCTTTATGGATGCCCAAGAAAAATTTTTGCAAAATTTATGTCAGAAATCCAGATCACCAAAAAGTCCATGGACTAACACACAAAAATCGGCAAAATTGGGGGTTTTCCTGCTCTATGGCACATTTGACCTTTAAAATGACATGTTTTGGCCGTGAGGGCTAACTGGCTCCATAGATAAGGTCTTAACGGACGTCTACGAAAAATTTTGGGAAAAATTATGTCGGAATTCCAGAGAACCAAAAAGTCCAGGGACTATAATACACGAAAATCGATAAAATTGGGGGTTTTCTTGCTCTGGGGCACATTTGACCTTTAAAATGGGATGTTTTGGCCGTGAGGGCTAATTGGCTCCAAAGCTAAGGTCTTAACGGTTGTCCCCAAAAAATTTTGGTAAAAATTATGTCGGAATTCCAGATTAACACATAGTCTATGGACTATAGTACACGAAAATCGGCAAAATTGGGGGTTTTCCTGCTCTGTGGCACATTTGACCTTTAAAATGAGATGTTTTGGCCGTGAGGGCTAACTAGTTCTAAAGCTAAGGTATTAACGGATGTCCACGAAAAATGTTGGGAAAAATTATGTCGAAATCCAGATCACCAAAATGTCCATGGACTATAGCACACGAAAATCAGCAAAATGGGGGGTTTACCTAATTCGTGGCACAATTGTCCTTCAAAATGGAATGTTTTGGCCTTTAGGGCTAACTCGCTCCATAGATAAGGTAATAACGGTCGTCCACGAAAAATTTTGGCCAAAATTATTTTGGAATTCAAGATCACCAAAAAGTACATGGACTATAGCACCCGAAAATCGGCAAAATTTGAGATTTTCCTGCTTTGGGGTAAATTTGACGTTTAAAATGGGAAGTTTTAACCGTGAGGGCTAATTGTCTCCATAGCTAAGGTCTTATCGGACATACACGAAAACTTTTAAAAAATATGAGGTTGGAATTCTTCATCACCAATAAGTCCATGGACTATAGCACATGATAATCGGCAAAATTGTGGGTTTTGCTGCTCTGGGCACATTTGACCTTTATGATGGGAAGTTTTGGCCGTGAGGGTTAACTGGCTCTATAGCTAAGGTCTTAACGGATGTCCACGAAAAATTTTGGCAAAACTATGTCGGTATCCAGATTACCAAAAAGTCCCTTGACTATAGTACACGAAAATCGACAAAATTGGGGGTTGTCCTGCTCTGTGGCACATTTGACTTTTAAAATGGAACGTTTTGGCCGTAAGGGCTAACTGGCTCCAAAGCTAAGGTCTTAATGGAAGTTAACAAGAAATTTTGGAAAAAATTATGTCGGAAATGCAGATCACCAAAAAGTCCGTAGACAATAGCACACGAAAATCGGCAAAATGGGGTGTTTCCCTGATCCGGGGCACATTTGACCTTCAAAATGAGATATTTTGGCCGTGAGGGCTAACCGGCTCCATAGCTAAGGTCTTAACGGTCGCCCACGAAAATTTTTGGCAACAATTATTTTGGAAGCCAGATCTCCAAAAAGTCAATGGACTATAGCACACGAAAATCGGTAAAATTGTTGGTTTTCCTTCTCCGGGCACATTTGACCTTTAAAATGGGATGTTTTGGCTATGAGGGATAACTGGCTCCATAGCTAAGGTCTTAATGGACGTCCACGAAAAATTTTGGCAAAAATTTTGTCGGAATTCTAGATCACCAAAAAGACCAATGACTATTGTACACGAAAATCGGCAAAATGGGGGTTTTTCTGCCCTGTGGCACATTTGATCTTTAAAATGAGTCGTTTTGGCCGTGTGGGCTAATCGCCTCCATAGCTAAGGTCTAAACGGACATCCACAAAAAATTTTGGCAAAAATTATGTCGAAATCCAGATCACCAAAAAGTCCATTGACTATATTACACGAAAATTGACAAAATTGGGAAATTTTCCTTCTCTGGGGCACATTTGACCTTTAAAATGAGATGTTTTGGCCGTGAAGGCTAACTGGCTCCATAGCTAAGGTCTTAACGGTCGTCCACGAAATTTTTTTGGAAAAATTATGTCGATATTCCAGATTACCAAAAAGTCTATGGACTATAGTACACGAAAACCGGCAAAATTGGGGGTTTTCATGCTCTGGGTTCATTTTATCTTTAAAATGGGATGTTTTGGCCGTGAGAGATAACTGGATCCATAGCTAAGGTTTTAACTGACGTCCACGAAAAACTTTGGCAAAAATTATGTCGAAATTCTAGATCACCAAAAAGTCCATTTACTATAGTACACGAAAATCGGCAAAATAAGGGGGTTTTCCTCCCCATGGCATATTTGACCTTTAAAACAGGACGTTTTGGCTGTGAGGGCTAACTTGCTCCATAGCTAAGGTCTTAACGGACGTCCACGAAAAATTGACAAAAATTTTGTCGGAATTCCAGATCACCAAAAAGTCCATGGACTATAACACACGAAAATCGGCAAAATTGGGGGTTTTTCTGCTCTAGGCACATTTGACCTTTAAATTGGGATGTTTTGGCCGTGAGGGTTAACTGGCTCCATAGATAAGATTTTATCGGACGTCCGCGAAAAATTTTGGTAAAAATTATGTCGAAATTCCAGATTACCAAAAATTCTATGGACTATAGTACACGAAAATCGGCTAAATTGGGAGTTTTCTTGCTTTGTGGCTCATTTCACCTTTAAAATGGGACGTTTTGGCTGTGAGGACTAACTGGTTCCAAAGCTGAGGTCTTAACAAACGTCCACGAAAAATTTTGGCAAAAATTATGTCAGAAATCCAGATCACCAAAAAGTCCATGTACAATAACACACGAAAATCTGCAAAATAGGGGGTTTGCCTGCTCTGGGCACATTTGACCTTTAAAAGGGTATGTTTTTGTCGTGAGGGCAAACTGGCTCCATAGCTAAGGTTTTAACAGACGTCCATGAAAAATTTTGGCAAAAATTATGTCGGAATTCCAGATTACCAAAAAGTCCATGCACTATAACACATGAAAATTAGCAAAATTGGGGATTTTCCTGCTCTGCGCACATTTGACATTTAAAATTGGATGTTTTGGCCGTGAGGGCTAACTGGCTCCATAGCTAATGTTTTAACGGACGTCCACGAAAAATTTTGGCAAAAATTATATCGGAATTCCAGATCATCAAAAAGTTCAAGGACTATAACACATGAAAATCGGCAAAATTGGGGATTTTCCTACTCTGCGCACATTTGACCTTTAAAAAGGGATGTTTTGGCCCTGAGGGCTAACTGGTTCCAAAGCTAATGTCTTAACGAACGTCCACAAAAAATTTTGGCAAATAGTATGTCGGAATCAAGATCACCAAAAATTCCATGGACTATAGCAGACGAAAATTGGGAAAATGGGGTATTTACCTGATCCGGGGCACATTTGACCGTCAAAATAGAATGTTTTGGCTTTTAGGGCTAACCGGCTCCATAACTAAGGTCTTAACGGACGTCCACGAAAAATTTTGGTAAAAATTATGTCGGAATTTCTAGATCACCAAAAAGTCCATGGACTATAATACACGAAAATCGGCAAAATAGGGGGTTTTCCTACTCTGGGCAAATTTGACCTTTAAAATGGGATGGTTTGGCCGTGAGGGCTAACAGGCTCCATAGCTAAGGTTTTAACAGACGTCCACGAAAAATTTTGGCAAAAATTATGTCGGAATTACAGATCATCAAAAAGTCCATGGACTATAACACATGAAAATAGACAAAAATGGGGATTTTCCTGCTCTGCGCACATTTGACCTTTAAAATGGGATGTTATGGCCGTGTGGGCTAACTGGTTCCAAAGCTAAGGTCTTAACGAACGTCCACGAAAATTTTTTGCAAAAATTATGTCGGAATCCAGATCACCAAAAAGTTCATGGACTATAACACACAAAAATCGGCAAAATATGGGATTTTCCTGCTCTGATCACATTTGACCTTTAAAATGGGATGTTTTGGCTGTGAGGGATAACTGGCTCCATAGCTAAGGTTTTAACAGACGTCCATGAAAAATTTTGGCATAAATTATGTCGAAATCCAAATCATCAAAAAGTCCATGGACTATAACACATGAAAATCGGCAAAATTGGGGTTTTCCTGCTCTGGGCACATTTGACCTTTAAAATGGGATCTTTTGGCCTTTAGGGCTAACTGGCTACATAGCTAAGGTCTTAACGGACGTGCACGAAAAATTTTGGCAAAAATGTGGTCTGAATTCTAGATCACCAAAATGTCCAATGACTATAGTACACGAAAATCGGCAAAATTGGGGGTTTTCCTGCCCTGTGGCACATTTGACCTTTAAAATGTGACGTTTTGGCCGTGAGGGCTAACTTGTTCTAAATCTAGGGTCTTAACGGACGTCCATGAAAATTTTTGGCAACAATTATGTCGGAATTCCAGATCACCTAAAAGTCCATGGACTATAGCACACGAAAATCGACAAAATGGGGGGTTTACCTGATCCGGGGAACATTTGACCTTCAAAATGGAATGTATTGGCCTTTAGGGCTAACTGGCTCCATAGATAAGGTCTTAACAATCGTCCATGAAAAAGTTTGGCAAAAATTATAACGGAATCCAGATCACCAAAAAGTCCATGGATTATAGCACACGAAAATCGGCAAAATTGGGGGTTTTCCTGCTCTGGGCACATTTGACCTTTAAAATGGGATGTTTTGGCCGTGATGGCTAACTGGCTCCATAGCTAAATTTTTAATGGACGTCCACGATAAATTTTGGCAAAAATTATGTCGGAATCCAGATCACCTATGTAGCTACCCTAAAAATAGATAGGTGAAACTAGAGCTTAACGTACAAATTTTTAAAGTTTAAGCATAAATTGGAGTTATGAAATTTTCCAAAAAAATTGGACTTTGCCTTGGTTTTATTTGGTAGGTCCATGTAGGCAAGGGGCGTTTTCGTAAATATTAATTTTAGTTAAATTTAGAATTGGGTATATTTTATTTTATTTCTAATAACTATATATGGTATTAAAACTTTTAAAAAGGTATTGTTCTAATTCATCTTTAAAAAAAAAGGGGTTCTCTCTAGAAACCATTGAAGGTCAAGGTCAAGTTGGAGCTAGAGTTGAAGATTTCGAGTTCTTTCTTCTTCAATTTTCGTGGGTTTTCAACTTAGATGGATGGTGACCCTTGATCCTTGATCAATCTTTCTTTCAAGGAGTCCAATCAAAAGAGTTTCAAAAAAAAAATGTTTCAAAGAACAAAAATCTCAAATTCTAATCTAAGCATGGGTTCATTGGCAAAACGTTTTCTAAGCCATTATATTGATGAATTAATGTTTGATTAATGTTTTTAAGATGATTTCATATGGAATTCCTTGAAGAACCCATGATTTCTCTAAACTCCTAAATTTGCTTATGAAGTGGGTCTTTTTCTATAAATTCAAAGTTGATGGAATTAGGTGTAAAGTGAATTGTTTTGATATCTCTTGGTTGTTTAATGTTTATTCATGATTAATTGTTGATAAGGGTGGTAAGCCTTATGGGTGAAATATTGGTGATTGTTTGGATTTTGGTGATTTTGGCTATGGCTTTGGATTGTGGTAAGAAAGCTTGAACTCTCTTTATTAAATTGATTGTTGTTGGTAGGTTGAAAGGTGGTGGAAGTGTTATATCGTATTCTTGTGTGGTATTATTGTGAATTGTAGCCATGAAGGCATTGGTAAAGTTGTTGTATAATGTTGGAATATCGTATTATTGTAAATTGAGGCCATGAAAGGCATTATATGAGTGCTATTATAGTGTTGTATTATTATACACATATGAGGCTATATGTAAAGTCCTATATGAAGCTATATGTAAAGTTTGTGTGAAACTATAATGTGAAGATGTTCTAATGGTATTAATGTGATATTGTATAAAGTGTTATTATGCTAATGAGAAAGCATGTTTCTCTTGAAACGATGATACGTGGTGATGATGGACTATGATAAGTCTTTATAAGATGATGTTATAGCTCATATGTTAGACTTGAGTATCTTGTCTTGTGTCATGAAAGCTTGATTTTATTTATGAATGTTTGGTTGGGCTATGACTTAGTAATGGAGCTCTTCCTATAAATGCTAAAAGAAGAATTCTAGGCCAAGACTTGAATTGGTAGACTTAAGCATAGTGCCTTTTCATGAGTCTAGCTTTCCTAAGTAAATGTATAACCTTGAAGGATGGGCCTTAGGGTGATGTTCCCTTCTTGAGTGAAATGATAGACTTAGAGATGGATGGAGC